>QLTV01001687.1:11996-34279 GCA_003457575.1 Thermophis baileyi | reverse complement strand
TCCTATCCTATCCTATCCTATCCTATCCTATCCTATCCTATCCTATCCTATCCTATCCTATCCTATCCTATCCTATCCTATCCTATCGTATCGTATCCTTCCCTATCCCCTATCCCCTATCCCCTATCCCCTATCCCATGTAAGTCAAAGATTCCCTGTAAAGCTCTCTTCTAAATCTGAAATGAATCGACTCTCGGTTTGAATGGCAGTGTATTCTCCAAAATATGAAAATGTTACCCTTCCCTACAGATCTTTGGATACACACCGTTCAGTGTAATACAGATAGTCTGGCATGTTTTGCTCTGAATGCATACATCTGCTTTTTCTTTTGAAAGATCCCAAATGTGGGATGCAGTTCTAAGTTCTTGATCACACAGAATTCAATTTGTCTTCATATCAGTGTGTGGTGGGAGTGAGCACGTATATTCAGTCCATGGTTAGAAATCAGGTGTAGCAGAGCCTTTTGTCAAAACATTTTTAAGCTATACCGTTAGCATCAACTTACAAACATTTATTTGTATGTATAGTGATCATTCGAAGATCATTCGAACAGCACTGGGGAAAAAAGTTGACTTTGACCAGTTTTCATAAGACTATTGCAGCCTCCCTATGGTCACATAATCAAAATTCAGGCGCTTGGCAACTGGCATGTATTTATGACAGTTGCACCGTCCTGAGGTCATGTGATCACCATTTGTAAACTTCCCAGCTGGCTTCCGACAAGCAAAGTCAATGTGGGATGCCAGACTTATTTAATGATCACGATTACTTATCTTCAACTTTAAGTAAGTCACTTAACCATGGCTAAAAAATTTGTAAAATGGGATCAAACTCACTTAAAACTGCCTTGCTTAGCAAGGAAAATGTTGGGCTCAATTGTGGTCGTAAGTTGAGGACTACATCATATATATCATACCCAGAGTTCTTAATACTACAATACAACCCAATTTTTAATTTGCTTGCTTGGGGTTATGTGCCACTTCAGTCTGAACGGATTCCAAGCAACATACAGACCCAGTTTTTAAGGTTATAACAATAGACAGACATTCATAATCTAAATCCTCTGGCTACCGCTAAACAATTAAATCTCTATAAATACTTCCTTTGCAGGAAGGATCAGAATGAAATACATCCAGTCCACAAAGATTTAGTTTAAAAAAAACCCAGGTCTTGATCCCTTTTCAAACACTCAAGCATGGGCTGATCAGATTTCTGGGGAGAGAACTAGCTATTTCAAAGAGAGGGACAGTGTTAAGATATTTAATAGCTGGAACAGTAAAATATATAATCGGTCAGAATGCACCGTTGTACAGGTAGTCCTCAACTTACGACCACAATTGAGCCCAAAGTTTATGTTGTTAAGTGAAACATTTGCTAAGTGAATTTGTCCCATTTTACGACTCTTCTTGCCTCATTTGTTAAGGGAATCACTGCCGTTGTTAAATTAGTAACACGGTTGTTAAGTGAATCTGGGTTCTCCGTTGACGTTGCTTGTCAGAAGGTCGCAAAAGGACTCCTGAACCCTGCAACCGTCACAAATATGAGTCAGTTGTCCAGCATCTGAATGTAAATCACGTGACCATTTGGATGCTGCAATGGTCATAAGTGTGAAAAATGGTCACAAGTCACTTTTTTCAGTGCCGTTAGTAAATTTGCACGGTCACTAAATTAACTGTTGTCTGTCCAGGACTACCTATGTTAGGATTGGAAGGGACCTTGGAGGTCTTCTAGTCCAAACCTCTGTCCAATCTCCTATACCATTCTGTACTTTCTTTGGGCTTTATGGGATGGATACTCATGATCATAGAACATAACAGAGTAACAGAACAGAATAACAGAAAGGACCCTAGAGGTCCTCTAGTCCAACCCCCTTCTCAAGCAGGAGATCCTATGCCATTTCAGACAAATGGCTGTTCAGTCTCTTCTTAATTGGTTGGAGAGTGCAGGCCATCTACGTTATGATTGGTTGATGGGTGTAAAGGGGGAGTTTCCCCTTTTTCCCGCCTTTTTCTTGTGTGTGCTCCGCATGCTGTTCTGTGATTTACCTCACAGAATATTCTTTATATTGGTCCAAATAAGCAAATGAGTGAGAATTTTGTTAAAGTTTTACAGAGATTTTTCACATTGAAATGTTTAGGTCATGTTAACAATTATTTAGGTGTCCAGATTAAAAAAACACAGAAGGGGTTTAGTCTTACACAAGAGGACAAAATTGAACAACTTTTGCATCGTTGTAACATGAAGGATGCACATCCAGGACGCATACCTATGCAAACAGATTTCCATAATCTAGAACATAATGAAGGTCCTGAGTTCGAGGATCAAACATTATATCGTTCAGTTATTGGGTCACTGTTATATATTAGCAGTTGGACTAGACCAGACCTTGCACTTAGTGTTAACCTATTGTCACGACACGTAGGTAAGGCAAAACAGTTTCATTGGTCGTGTGTGAAGAAATTATTGCAATACCTAAAACACACAAAACACATGAAGTTATTGTTAGAACCAACACATTTTGAGGATGCAGAATTATGTTGTTATGCTGATTCTGATTGGGCAAGTGATAAGAAGTCAAGAAAAAGTAATTCAGGTTTTATGTTGTTTTTACATGGGTGTCCAGTTTACTGGAATGTACGAAAACAAAACTTTGTTTCTTGTTCATCTACCGAGGCTGAATATGCTTGTGTTTCTGATGCATGTAACTATCTTACTTGGTTTGACTTTGGTTACAGATATCTGGACTCTTCCGATTCAACCAATCACAGTGATGGAAGATAATCAATCAGTAGTTTGTATTTCTGATTCACGTGTCACGGGTACTAGGTCCAGACACATTGACATTCGTTATAAAAATATGAAACAGTTGGTTAAACAAGGTTTTGTAAAATTGCAATACATACCTACACGTGATCAAATTGCTGACATGCTTACCAAACCATTACCAGCAGCGCAGTATGAATACCTGCTTGAGATGATTTGTCTTAATTGATGTTTTTATGGATAACTGATATTCGCCCTACTGACAAAGAAGGGGTTCGTCACTACGTTCATTTTAATTTGTCAGCAGGACTCCTATTCTGAAATGACACTGTATACTGATATGAAGTTCTCATGTGATACCTGTACTGCGCATGTGTTACTCTTTTCTTTGTTCTCTTTGTTCTTCACCATGTAGACACAGACTTAGGTGTTCTTATTTTTGTTATGCAAATATATTACTTTTATTCTCTCCTGGACTCCGGTCTTATTCATGAGGATTGAGGGCAGGGAAACAAGATTCATTTCACCTCTAATTATTTTTCTCCGCAACACTCACAATTTACCACACGATGTAGTGATGTTCCTAACTATCTTGTGTGCTGTAAATCTAGATGTTAAATACATTTATTTATATAAAACTAGAAGTTTGCATCATGGTACTTTCCTGCCTTTCAACCTTATTTCTCTTCCCAGTGATCTTTGGGAAGATCTCACATTAACAACCTCTTCAGGGTTAAACCATAACTGCTCAAAATGTATCCGCCAAAGTCCTTGCCACGATATTTCCCTCATCGTGGTTTCCTGATGGCAGAAAGGATCAGGGACAACCGTTCTTCTCCACCTCTTCTCAAGAAGTCCACCCGCTTTCTAGAATTATATGCAAACATTTGGGACTCGAACTGGGTGGTTCTAAGCTCACTGGAAGGATTGCAATAGTGGGGCATATCTGTAGCTCAGGTGTAGGATGAGGGTGAAGTCCCAAAGGTGCCTTTTCAGGAGGCAACTGGACTTTCTTGTTTTTCTTTGAAAACGTTTCGCTTCTCATCCAAGAAGCTTCTTCAGCTCTGACTGGATGGTGGGGAATGGAAGGTTTTATACTCCTTGCAGACAGCTGGTCATTTGCATCCTTTTTACAGAGTTGTTGAGGCCACTTGGAGGTTTATCTGTGTCCTCAGGGTCACCTAAGTGGTGCAAATGGGTGTGGAGCCTTCTTGGAACTACTGAAAGGACTGTGTTGTAGACTGGACACAGTCCTTTCAATAGTTCCAAGAAGGCTCCACATCCATTTGCACCACTGAGGACACAGATAAACCTCCAGGTGGCCTCAATGATTCCAAAAGGATGCAAATGACCAGCTGTCTGCAAGGAGCAGAAATCCTTCCATTCCCCACCATCTGGTCAGAGCTGAAGAAGCTTCTTGGATGAGAAGTGAAACCTCTTCAAAAACAAAAACCAGAAAGTCCAGTTGCCTCTTGAAAAAAAAGCACCTTTGGGACAACCATGACCTGGATGACTGAGAATCACCATAGACAATGAGGGCGAAGGTTCATTCTTCAAGCTTGTGGGTTTGTTTCCAAACATTTTGTTAACAGGCTCGGTAACATCTTCAGCACAGTTTAGGGCAGAGGTCTTCAAACTTGGCAACTTTAAGACTTGTGGACTTCAACTCCCAGAATTCTCCAGCTGGCATAGCTGGCTGGAGAATTCTGGGAGTTGAAGTCCACAAGTCTTAAAGTTGCCAAGTTTGAGGACCCCTGGTTTAGGGAATATCAGTGTCCGTTTATAAGGGCTTCCGGTGTGGGTGTGTCAAGTGAGGGTCTGGTGTGGGTCATCAGTGAGAGTCTCGTGATAGGGAGGTTACATCAGGTGAGAGTCATTGGGAGGTGAAATGCTGGTTAGGGGGGCTTGCATGGGTTGGTTGGGGGTCCGCGCTATCTCTGGTTTGGCTGTGTGGTTTATTTGGATTCTGAGTGGTTCATAGGCTGGTTGTAGGTCAGTGTGTCCATCGATGGGACAGCTTGTGGAGTGCCAGGCTTTGTGTCAGGCCTGGAAGCCATCTTGCGTCTTGGATCGTCAGGCCTGCCACATTTAGTGCTGTGGGAAACTGGGAGGGGGGATAGTATAAGTGAGGAGATATAGAGTCAAAATAACATTCCTTTCTCCGAGAGTCAAGGCCACTCTGCCCTGCACCTGGAGGGGTGTGCCTGGGAGGCATCTCCAGTTGGGACGGTGCCTTGATTGGACCATGTGATGGACATGTGGGTGCTCGGGCAGGGACTTGAACTTTCTTTTGGGTGTGGAAAACCGGAAGCTTTCAGATTCGGGTTTTCCCAGATGTGCCAATATGACATCTCTAATAAAATGGAACTTTGAGGAAATCTATGCCTCGGAGTTTTCTTTCGTTGGGGGTGTTTCTTGGAACCCTGACACTTCGATGAACACACGAGTGTGGTGGGTGGTAGCGTGGCCGATGATTTTTGTGTTGCTCCAATTGAACTGGTGCTGTTTGGTGTCGGTGTGGATAGAGATGAAGGATTTTGAAACGTGGCGTTTTGACTGCCAGCCGGTGTTCATGGATCCTGGTTTCCCCTTCACTGGAAGGACCTGGGGCCATTTTAGCCTACTTAGGGGTTTTCTGGGCTTGAAACAGACCACTTTCAAGCTCAAGGACTTGCCAGTTGCAACAGTTTTGCATGCCTGTCATTTCAGGAGTGGTCCAGCCGGTCGAAGCTGCCCTCACCAGCCCATACCACAAGGAGCTGCAGGGAGTGATTGAGAGACTGATCCTGAAGGAGCATCGGTTGATCTGGAACAGCCTGGCCCGAAGCTGGTGAGCAACCCATTGGAGAAGAAGCAGAAGGGCTGGGGAAGTAGGCAGTATCCTCACATTTATTTGCTCAGGGTAGACAAGAAGGTGGCTTCTTTTAATGCCGAGAAGACACAGGAGTAGCCTTTGCTGGCCCGGTGTCTGTGGTCTGTGATAATTCTGACCTGGTTAATGTTTGCTAGGTCATGTCATCCTAAAGCTGAGGGTAAATGTGGGTACCTGCAGGCCTAAGAGCTCAGGCAGCCATCGATCCGATTTGAAAGATCAACGTAAGCTTCCAACAGGTGGATGGATATATTAAAATGGGTGGGAAATTATGGCCCCTTTAGGACTCGTGGATTTCAACTCCCAGAATTCCTGAGCCAGCCAGGAATGGCTCAGGAATTCTGGGAGTTGAAGTCCACAAGGCATAAAGGAGCCACAGTTCTTCACCTCTATATTAGAATGATCTAAAGCAGGGGTCTCCAACCTTGGCAACTTTAAGAGTTGTGGACTTCAACTCCCAGAGTTCCTCAGCCAGCAAAGGTGGCTGAGGAACTCTGGGAGTTGAAGTCCACAACTCTTAAAGTTGCCAAGGTTGGAGACCCCTGATCTAAAGGGAGAAAGAAAGGAAAAGAGCAAGGGACAGCTCCATTTGATGTTCAGTCTGCAAGAGAGGATCAGCAAGTCTTCAAAACAAAACATTTGCCCTCTTTCAAGGAATAAGAGAGCCAGTTCGATCTAGTGGTTACGGCACCAGGCTAAAAAGCTGAAGACTGAGTTCTAGTCCTGCCTTAGGCATGAAAGCTAGCTGGGTGATTTGGGGCGAAATACCAAGAGGCTGTGAGTTCTAGTCCTGCCTTAGGCATGAAAGCCAGCTGGGTGACTTTTGGCCAATCACCAGGAGGCCTAGTCCCTCCGTAGGCATGAAAGCTGGCAGGTTGATAGTGAGCCAGTCCCTCTCTCAGCTTAACCCACATCATAGAATTCTTGTGGAGTAAATAGGAAGGAGGAGTATTAGGCATATATGCTGGCTTTCAGTTATTTATAAAAATATTAAGGGTGAGAGATAAATAAACAAATAAGCTACATGACAACATGGAGTATTGGCCGACTGTGCATAATGCCTTCCCCTAAGTGGTTTTCAGCCATGTCTCTCTGGACAGGGTAAATCTGGGCTCCTGATCAATAGACCCTCACTGAGACTTTGCTGCAGCCTCCCCTCCAATCGCTTTCCTGTCATTGCAGGACCGACAGTGAACGGGTGGTGCTGGAGCAGCTGCACACAGTCCCGTTCGTCCTCACCTCCACCGACAAAGCGGCAGGACGGGTAAGTGTGGAATTGCCTCTCCAGGCGATTGACCTGCCCCTGGAGACCGTCTACGAACGCTTCCAGCAGACCTCCCATGGCTTCAAAGACCTCCTCAGCCACTACCTGAGCGGGGAGAAGCCCAAGGGCTTCCTGGAGACGGAAGAGATGCTTTTGGTGGGCAGCAGCCTGACCGGCATTGGGGAGCTGGCCCAGCGCCCGGATGGTACCCTCTGCCTGCAGCCCCCTTCAAATGGAGCCGGCTATTTCCTGTGCCTGGAGGATTGGCAGACCCTCCTATCCGGTCTGCAGTCGGCCAGCAACTTCTGGAAATGGACAGCCTTGGTGTGCGGCCTTGTGGCTGCGGTGGTTGTCCTGCGGGCCCTTCGTCGAGCCCACCGGAACCGCCGGCTGAATCAGGAGCGGGAGGCGCAACGACAGGAATTTGAAGACTACCTGCGGAATCACAACCAGGACGAAGAGCTGCCCGCAAACGCCTGCGTGGTGTGCTTGACCAATCCACGCGAGTGCGTCGTGCTGCCCTGTGGCCACATCTGCTTGTGCTTCCACTGTTTCCAGGCCTTGCCCAACCCTTCCTGTCCCATCTGCCGGGGTCTCATAGACCGCGTGGTTCCCCTCTATCAGGCCTAAGGAGGAGGTGGCCACCTACGCAGTCAGCTGCCCCTGGTGCAAGAAATTAGGGCCCTGTTCACAGCGGTTATACTAGAGCAGTGTCTCACCTTTGGCAACTTTAAGATGAGTGGACTTCAACTCCCAGAATTCCCCAGTCATCCGTGCTCGCTGGGGAATTCTGGGAGTTGAAGTCCACCCATCTTAAAGTTGCCAAGGTTGAGACACACTATTAGAAACAAGCATCCCAACTGTGGGTTGAGGGACATCCGATCTCCTGAGGCATGTGGTCTCGAAGGATCTCAGAGGATCTCCCTCTGCACAAATTCTTGCTATTGGGAGGCATATCCAGAGTAGATGTCTCAGCAAAGGCTGCCTTGATCACCCTTCCAGCTTTGCTGCGCTGGAAGAGAGATTAAAGAGTCCTTCTGGTTGCTCTCCTGTGGTGTTGAGACTCCCAACCCCAGAATGCTGGGGGAATTCTGGGACTTGTAATCCAAACACATCTAGAGAGCGCAGGGTTGGGAAAGGCTGAATTCATCTGTTGTACAGGGAGTCACCAAGCTCCTAAGCCTGCCTTGCTGGTTTGCAAACTTAAAGCAATAACTACTGTAAGAGTAGAGCATCTTAGCTAAATGATAGGAGCTGGGGATTTTTTTTAAATTAGAACTCAGTTGTTGTCTATAAACCACATCCGGCAGTCTTTGCTTCAGGATTTGAACCGTTGAATGCCAGGGTTACAGGACATAAATAACCAACCCAGTTTTTGGTTTCCATTGAAAATATTGGCCGCATTTACCGGTAGCTTCATCACAATATCTTTTTAGTCATTGTCAGGTTCTGGAACATTTCAAATCACCTGCTTCTGAATAGCCCTGAATGAAGTTTAAACTTCAGATCGGCATGAAGCTGGCTGTGTGGAGTTACCTACCTTAACTTAGAACTGTGTTTCTCAACTTTAGCAACTTTAAGACGTGTGGACTTCCAACTCCCAGAATTCCCCAGCCAGCATAGCTGTCCACATGTCTTAAAACACTGAGTAGGGACTAGAGATTTAATTGACAAGCAAATGGGCCTGCGCAGGAGCCGAGATGGGGTTGAATCAAGCAAACCTTTTGGTGCACAGACATTTCTAGCCGATACCAGCTAATACAGACTGGAAGACTAAGCCCTCAATTTTGCTGGAACCGTTCCTTTCAAGTCGGACCTGTACCGAATGGCAGATGGTGTTTAATCATACAAGATTATGATTGATGTTAATGACTGGTTCTGCACTCATTTTGGAATTGCTGAGATCTTGCCTCTTGACATACAAGGGTTGGAGGTAGAAGGCCGATCCCAGAGGGGGTGACCGCCAAAAAAAGACTATCTACCATATTTGGCTGATGGCTTTCTTGCCAAGAGGGCTGCTTGCCAACCCTAATTTTCTTATCATCAAGTTCGGGACGAGCGGCAGAAGCTGTCATCCATGGCTTGCCCAGTCAAATGAATCGTTTTGCTTTGCGCTATCTCCTACGACGAACCGAGCATTGGATGGTGTTTCGCAGTCCTGCACACCGGGAATATAAAATCAAGAATTATTAAATCGGCAAATCCATCAAGGCCGGTCTTGTCTCTTTTAATCTAAATACCAATAGAGTGGAGTTTGAAGGGGGAAGGAAAGATGAAGAGGAGAACCCGGAAGGGCTTCTGCTTATTTTGGGGACGTTGAAAATAAGTCACGTGAGGGTTGGAGATGAAAGGGGCACCCAGGTTCTAGCAAATGTGCCCAGAGATATTTGTAGCTTTAGAATGGACTTCCGTTCTGTTGAAAGTTCGAGGTTCAAAGCAGGCGTGAATTGCTATGGAAAGGCAAAGGGTGAGGAGACTGTCTTGACACTGATGGGTCATGATTTTAACCAATGTAGTGTATTAGTTAAGGCACCAAGCTAGAAATCAAGAGACTATTCCATCCACACTCGGGCACAAAGCCACACTGGGTGACCTTGGGCCATTCACCAGGAGACTGCGAGTTCTAGTCCCACTTTAGGCATGAAAGCTGCCTGGGTGACTTTGGACCAATCACCAGCAGACTTAAGAGTTCTAGTCCCGCCTCAGGCACAAAGCCAACTGCATGACTGGGCCAATCACCAGGAGTCTGTGAGTTCTAGTCCCGCCTTAGTAAAGCTATCCGACTGACATTGGGCTAATCTCGAGGAGAGAGAGAGTTCTAGTGCCACCTTAGGCACAAAGCCAACTGGGTGATCTTCGGCCAGTCATTTTCTCTTGGCCCCGGGAAGGAAGGCAGTGGTAGACCTCTTTCTGAAAAACCTTCCCAAGACAATTGCAAGGACTTATCCAGGTAGTTGCCAGGAGTCAATACTGAATTGAAGTCAAAAAGTAGAAGAGGAGGAGGAAGACTCGAGCTTTTCCCAGTGTTTTGCTTCCCTAAGAGCATTAAATTACGCTGCATAAACTAGCAGCCATGGGGCCTGTTCCCCCTCCCCCTCAGTGATGGTGTATAAAAGGAACACAAGAAAACAGGTAAAATCATCACACCGGTTTATATCAGGCCTGCATAACTGGTAAAGGGTAAAACCCCAGTTTTTTATTCATTAAAAATTATTGCAGGCCACCAAGGAATACCTGGCCTGTGAATCAGCTATTTGGCAGCAAACGGAGCGGCAACAGGTGGTGTGGTGTGGTAAAGCTAGTGTTATACAACTGCATGGGTTTTGAGGGGGAGGAGAGGGGGGTGGGTTGTTGGCAGCTGTGAATTTATTTTTTCAAAAAGTGCCAGCAGGCCTCACAAAGCTGCTTTGGCAAGTCACGCATGCAGTCTGCAAACAGTGTTGTGCAGGCCTGTTCCTTATGCTTAAATCATTGAACAAATCATAATTGGCTGAAGCGATTTGCAGGAGGACAAGTGAATAGCTGTAAGATTCTTCTCTTATGGAAGCTTTTGAGCACTGAGCAGGTAAGGTTAAATTTTTAAAATCTTTGGGTAAAGGTGGTCCTTGACTTAAAACCACAATTGAACCCCAATTTTTATTTTATTTATTTATTTATTTTTTTGGCTAAGCGAGAGAGATGTTAAGTCAGTTACACCCCCATTTCACAACCTTTCTTGCCACAGTTATTAAGTGAATCACTGCAGATATTAAGTAAGTAACACGGTTGTAAAGGGAATCTTGGCTTCCCCATTGACTTTGCTTGTCAGAAGGTCACAAAATATGATCCCATGACCTCAGTTTTGATTATGTGACCATGGGGATGCTGCAACGGTCGTACGTATGAAAAATGGTCATAAGGCACTTTTTTCAGTGCAGTTGTAACTTCAAGCAATCACTAGACGAAATGTAAGTCGAGAACTACCTGTAGTTAAGAGGCAACATTGATTTTTTTACTCAGCAAGTAAAGCCCTTGTCTCCTCCATTAACAATTCAAAATAGTGGACTGACTCTGGTCATGTCCCATTCCCAATCATATCTCTCATAAACTTCCAAAGGTGATACAGATAGTCCTCAACTTACGACCACAATTGAGCCCAAAATTTATGTTAATTTTTAAGTGAACTTTGCCCCATTTTATGATTGTTTTGGCCACATTTAAGTGAATCACTGCAGTTGTTAAATTAGTAACACGGTTGTTAAGTGAATCTGGCGTCCCCATTGACTTTGCTTGTCAGAAGGTCGCATAAAGGGATCACATGACTGCGGGACACTGCAACCGTCATAAATATGAGACAGTTGCCAAGCATCCGAATGTAAATCATGTGACCATGGGGATGCAACAATGGTCATAGGTGTGAAAAATGGTCATAAGTCACATTTTTCAGTGCCATTGTAACTTTGAACGGTTACTAAATGAACTGTTGTACGTCGAGGACTACCTGTAAAAATGAGGCTTCTGGCTGGAAAAATAAGTATATCCCAGTACTAAATTGCAAACCCTGGTTTATAAGCCACCCTGACTAGGTTGACATAATCTTGAATTCAGGTGGCTTTGAGTTCGGTTTACACCAGTGTTTGCTGGCTGAGGACTTCTAGCATTTGAAGTCCACACATCTTAAAATTGCGAAGGTTGAGAATCACCGGTTTGTCCAGCCATTTGCTGGCCAGGAAATTCTGGACGTCGAAGTCAAAATATTGCACCAAATATTTGTAGATGTTTTCCACTATGTCTTTGAAAGGCAATGCGTAACAAGTCCACCTTTCTTAAAGTTGTCAAAGCCGACAAACATTGATTTACCCAGCCATGTACTGCAACTGGGTTACTAACAGACCGGGTTTAAGGCAGGTGCCACAGTGGGGGCTAAAATGCCATTGGGTCTCGGGCTGTCCAGTAGGTTGTATGAACCAAATGTTGTCTTAGCACAGGGGTCCCCAAACTTGGCAACTTTAAGACTTGTGGACTTCAACTCCCAGAATTCTCCAGCCAGCATAGCTTCAATTCTGGGAGTTGAAGTCCACAAATCTGAAAGTTGCCAAGTTTGAAGACCTCTGTCTTAGCAGCTTGCTCAGGTCTGATGTTCATTTGATCCAACCACATACTATATGAACATAGCAAACGGTAAACCACATCCGTTTGTTACCTTTATATATACTACAGGAAGTCCTTGGCTTACAACCACAATTGAGCCCAACATTTCTTTTGCTAAGCAACACAGTTGAGAAGTGAGTTTTGCCCCATTTTAATTCCTTTCTTGCCACAGTTGTTAAGTAAATCACTGCAGTTGTTAAATTAGTAACGCAATTAAGTTAGTCATACGGTTGTTAAGTGAATCTGGCTTCCCCATTGACTTTGCTTGTCAGAAGGTCACAAAATGTGATCACATGACACCCCCCCACCCCTACCTAGGACATTGCAACCGTCATAAATACATGCCAGTTGCCAAGCATCTGAATTTTGACCCTGGGGATGCTGCATGATTGTGTGAAAAACGGTCATCAGTCACTTTTTTCAGTGCCGTCGTAACGTCAGTCACTAAACGAATGGTTATCAGTCGAGGGGACCCTGCACCAACCTGGAAAAGGAGTTTTGGCAATTCAAGCTGTGGAGATTTTCCTGCCCAGCCGTTGAGCTTTCTACTGGTAAGAAAAGGAAGTGGGGGGGGGGGAAACTACTTAATTTTTATTTGATGTTTCATTCACTTTGGGGACCTAATTTAGCCCTTTAAGGCAACCAGAGGCAAGATTAAGCAGCGTTATGCAGCAGGCTTTGATGGTGATGTTGCCACCAAAAAAAAAAAAAAAAGGCAAAATGGAAAGCGGTTTGAAGGACCCGGTGACTCAGCTTTCCGGTGGGTGGGGGCTAATGCCCCCCCCCCCGCTAGCTATGAACCAAGCATCCAGCGCAGAGTTGACTCAGCATTTTAACCCATCTCGGTTTCAGCAAAAGAACAACCCCCCCCTCCCCTCCGTCTGCAGCTTTGCACAGTCAATTTCCACCGTGGAAAGTCTGCTGTCATTTCATTGTTCTACGCACATTTCAAAAACGTCTCCAATCAGTCGGAAGAAAGACGACACCTATTTGTGCACGCAACACGGGGCCAAACCTCAAAACAGACTTTCCCCAAGCAGGGACAGATGAGCGCTTTATCATCGTTAAGACCGGTATTCCCACAACACGCTTCACTTGATTGCAGAATTAACCCGTTTTCTGTGTTCCATGTACGTTGACGTAGATACTAAGCGGTTCAGTTTGCACTGCATTACTAAGATACAAACCAACACACACACACACACACACACACACACACACACACACCAACTCTTTGCTTCTGAATGCTCACCTTGGGGTCAGACGCAGGACATTCCAGCAAACTGAATTATTTCCTCCCCATTTCGAGGGGGAGCTTAGTGGCAGGGGGATGTCAGCAAATTTTGGCTCTGCCAACCACCCCACCACCAATAGCATCTTTGATGGGAAAAGACACCTTGAGGAATTATCTTAAGGAAGTCCATTGATGTGGGAACCACATTCAGTAGCTACCTGGCTTTTTATGGGCTGGGCAGATCAGAACACCTGAGCTGGACTGGCATATCTTCAAAGCATACCCGATTGCCTAAAAAGTGCAGGAGAGATTTCCTGCAGCTGCTTCTTTCTGGTGTAAATAGATTTAAAGGAGCTGATGCAGTTTTTCAGCACAACAAAAATTCTTTGCAAATTCATCAGCCCCTTGTAGGCTAAAGTTAGGATGGGCTCTTTAAATGTGAATCTATATCTGGGGTTCCTGATACCCAGTAGGATGTGTTTGCACAAGATGCTGGGTGAAAACAGAGTTGGGAGATTTCTGGATCTGCAGATTGTGGGAAGCCAGGCTCAATCTTAGCAAGTTGTGTGAACTAAGGGGCTACCACAAAGAAGAGGGGGTCAACCTATTCTCCAAAGTGCCTGAAGGCAGGACAAGAAGCAATGGATGGAAACTAATCAAGGAGAGAAGCAACCTAGAACTAAGGAGGAATTTCTTGATAGTGAGAACAATTAATCAGTGGAACTGCTTGCCTTCAGAAGTTGTGGGTGCTCCAACACTGGAAGTTTTTAAGAAAAGACTGGACAACCATTTGCCTGAAATGGTATAGCAGGGTTTCCTGCTTGAGCAGGAGGTTGGACTAGAAGACCGCCATCTTGGTGCCACGCCCCCTTTGTCACATCATCGCTTCTCGCCTGGCAACGTGCACGCGCGGGGAGGAGGCAGGGCGGGGGTCGCGGTGGCGGGGTGGGGGTCGCAGCATTAGGAAGGTTGAGAACCACTGGGCTAAGGGGTCCCCAATGTATTTTCGTGTATCAATCAATGCAGTGAGAAAAATAGAAAAGGGAGCAGGTGCCTGGCTTAAGAGTCTCAGAATTCGTTTAGTTCAGAAATTCAAAATAAAACTCACGGCCATTCATGAAGGAAAGTGGATAATAGTGTATCTATTGAGCATATTGAGACCCAAAGGTAGTTTGCTTCTTTGTGGCTTAGCACACGATGTGAGTCCAGCCAACGTGGCTTGTAAACCATAGTTTATGGCAAAAGATCATGTGCCAACAGCCAGTTATCATTTATGATTCAAGAAGTGGCCCCTCTTCCTTTTTTGTTTGCCAATTTTTTTTTCTTCCAGTGAGTTTTGTGCACCAATCAATTACGTCCCCTTATTTAGGATGCTTTCTTATTGTCTTTCTTGCCAAATGGGTTGAGATTATCAAGTGATGGCTAATAATTACCTCTCCAGATTTATGTACCCTCACTTTGATCCCCAACAAGAATATACGGTAGCTAGTCCTCAACTTACAACCATTTGTTTACTGACGGTTTGAAGTTATAAAGGCACTGAAAACAGTGACTTATGACCGTTTTTCACACATATGACCATTGCAGCATCCCTATGGTCACTTGAACAAAATTCGGACGCTAGGCAGCTGGCTCGTATTTATGACGGTTGCAGTGTCCCAGGGTCACGTGATCCCCTTTTGCGACCTTCTGACAAGCAAAGTCAATGGGGAAGCCAGGTTCACTTCACAACTGGGTTATTAACTTATCAAGTGCAGGGATTCACTTAACTGTGACAAGAAAGGTTGTAAAGTGAGGCAAAACTCACTTAACAAACATCTCACTTAACAGCAGAAATTTGGGGCTCAGTTGTGGTCGTAAGTCGAGGACTACCTGTAGTGCAAGAGAATTGCTAGAAAATCCCAAAGCTTCATTTTTATCATGGCAGCATCTGGTGATGTGAAAAAAAGCTGAACAGGGTCAAATCCGGTTAGTACTCGGGCAAGTGAGATATTCCTCGGTTGTAGACTAGCTGAGAAGTAGAAAAAAAAAATTACAGTTAGTTCTCAGCTTTTGACCACAACCGAACTCAAAATTTCTATTGCTAAGCAAGACAGTTGTTAAGTGAATTTTGTGCTCCATTTTGTGACTTTCTTGCCAACTGGATCACTGCAGTTGTTAAGGTAGTAACAGGGTTGTTAAGTGAATCCGGCTTCCCCATTGACTTTGCTCGTCAGAAGGTCGCAAAAGGGGATCCCGTGACCCCGGGACACTGCAACCGTCGTAAATATGAGTCAGTTGCCATGCGTCCGATGTCTTGATCACGTAGATCATAGAGATGCTACAAGGGTCGTAATGTGAAAAACAGTCCTGTCACTTTTTTCAGTGGCGTCGTAACTTCAGTCATTAAACGAATGGTCTTAAGTCGAGGACTTACATGTATCCCAGAAGAAGGCTGAGGAATACCACTTGGTTGAACAAAAAAAAAAAAACCTGCATGGGAACTGCTAGCTAGTGTCTTGCTAGACTCGAGAGAGAAGCTGCTGTTTATTAGGTTTGCATTTTGCCAACAAAATGGAATTATAAAAGGAAGCCAAAAGATTGGTCTATTTCTGTGCCAGCTATCAAGCACAAATTTTTCATAAACAGACAGTTCAGGGCATTCTTGTCACTGCAATAGTCTGAAAAGGGGATAATTATATATCCCAATACAGGTAGTCCTCAAGTTACAACACTTCATTTAGTGACCGTTCAAAGTGACAACGGCAATGAAAAAGGTGACTTATGACTGTTTTTCACACTTAAGACCAGGGGTGAAATGCTGCTGGCTCTATCCGGCTCGCGCAGGCCGGTAGCGCCGGCAGCGTGAGGTTCGGCGAGCCGGTAGTGGCAACAGCGGTGGGAGGCTCCGCCCACCCGCCCGGATGTCGGTCACGTCCCGGTTTTAACCCTCTGCGCATGCGCAAAGCCTTCTGCGCATGCGCAGAGGGTCAAAACCGCAACGTGATGACGGCACGCGCACTTCCGAGCCGGTAGGGAAGTCGGCTGCATTTCACGTGATCAAAATTCAGGCGCTTGGCAACTGGCATGTATTTATGACGGTTGCAGTGTCCTGGGGCTCAAAATTTATGTTGTTAAGTGAAACATTTGTTAAGTGAATTTTGCCCCATTTTACGACCTTTCTTGCCTCGGTTGTTAAGAGAATCACCCAGTTGTTCAGTGAATCTGGCTTCCCCATTGACTTTGCTTGTCAGAAGGTCGCAAAAGGGGATCACGTGACCCAGCAACCGTCATAAATACGAGCCAGTTGCCTAGCGTCCGAATTTTGTTCAAGTGACCAGGGGGATGCTGCAACGGTCATAAGTGTGAAAACTGGTCAGTCATAAGTCACTTTTTTTTCAGCGCCGTTGTAACTTTGAATGGTCACTAAATGAACTGTTGTAAGTTGAGGACTCCCTGTACTGAAGTGGAATTATCATTACCTGTTTGCCCAAAGTCAACGTTGGAAGCTGGATTCACTTACTGACCTCATGATTTGCTTAACAACTTAACAAAGATGCTTAACGTAACAACCGTGGCCAAAAGGTTGAAAAATTGAGCGGGACTCACTTAACAACCGACTTGCTCTCCTGCTTGGGCGGTGGGTTGGACTAGATGACCTACAGGGTCCCTTCCAACTCTGTTATTCTGTTCTGTTCTGTTCTGTTCTGTTCTGTTCTGTTCTTCTGTTCTGTTCTGTTCTGTTCTGTTCTGTTCTGATCCCAATTGTAAGTTGAGGATTACCTGCAATGAGTTTTCAAGTGGTTGCATACAGGTAGTCCTCGACTTACGGCAATATGTTTAGTGACCATCCGAAGCTACAATGTTGCTGAACAAAGGGACAGACAGCCAGTCCTCGGACTTACGACCGTCCCATGAGCACAAAGTTTAATTCTAAACAGAACTCAGTATGCAGAGGCGCTGGCTACATTTAGGCTGGAACACAAATACCTCATTGCAGGCAATCCTCGATTTACAACTGGGATCAGAATATGTTGCGGAGCAAGACGGTTGCTAAGGGAGTCCTGCTCAATTTTCCAACCTTTTTGCCACGGTGGTTCAGCAAATCGCTTCAGATACAGATTAACAGAGTTGGAAGGGACCTTGTAGGTCATCTAGTCCAACCCCCCCCACCCAAGCAGAACCTACACCGTTTCATATTACACTTCATATGCTAAGTGAATCATGCGGTCATTAAGTGAATCCAGCTTCCAAGGTGGACTTTGCTCTGAAGCCAGGAGGGAAGATCGCAAATGGGGTGCAACTGTCGTAAGAACCTGCCAGTTGGCAAGTGCCCAAATTTTGATCACATGAATGTGGGGATACTCTGGTGGCAGTGAGTCCGAGGGGCTGATCGTAAGTCACTTTTTTCAGTGCCATTGTAACTCTGAACGGTGGCTAAAGGTTTGGTCATAAGTGGGGGACTACAAGTAGTCCTCCACAAGCCCAAAATCTCTGTTGCTGAGCGAGACATTTGTTAAGTGAATTTCGTCCCATTTTACAACCTTTCCTGGCAGAGTTTGTTAAGGGAATCTGGCTTCCCCATTGACTTTGCTTGTGGGTAGATTGCAAAAGGGGATCACATGACCCCGGGACACTGCAACCGTCATAAATATGAGTCAGTTGCCAAGTGTCTGAATTTTGACCGTGGGGATGCTGCAACAGTCATAAGTGTGAAAAACGGTCGTAATTCACTCTTTTCAGTGACCGTTCAAACGGTCACTAAACAAATTGTTGTAACTCAAGGACTATCTGTACTTGTATCAGCCCTGTGAGCAATGCAGGTTTCTTGCAGGCAGCAGCCCCGATTATTCTCATCCACAAGTCCATGGATCTCAATGAGGCTTCGCTGACTCAGATAGACTTGTCCTGCTATTGCAGTTCTGCTATGATTCATCGCACTCATGGTGACTAATCTACAGTACAGGTTCTGCAAAAATTGAAATTGGCAATGCACATTACTGAAGACTGTTCCAGATTGCTGGAAAAATATCCCAAAGGCATGTATGGTACCTCAGAAGTGAAGGAATGTGAGGGAGGTACTCATATATTAGCTAGAAACCTTAAGGTTAGCATACATAAGTTGTGTTCAGATAACTCCCTTAACCATGTAAGGTAGAAACTCGGCGGCTCTTTGCAAAATGTACTGATTTTGATCTTATCCTTGGGGACTGTGTGTGTGTGTGTGTGTGTGTGTGTGTGTGTGTGTGTGTGTGTGTTTGCGCGCGCATTTGTGTGTTCCTTTCTGATGTCTCAGCTTATGATGTGAACCCAGCAAATGAGTTACCAGCTATAGCATTTTTAATTAATGCAGACCTACTGTGGCTTGTTAGTTCAGATTTAGCACACTGGGTGAACCCATTTCAAGTCTGTCAAGTTCATTTTTGTCTGCTCCCATCCTGCTCTCTCTGATGCTTCCCCCTCCCCCCCCCCACTTCCAGTCGGTTGGTTTAAGTAAATAATAAAATGGACGGTTCTGGGTTGCAGAATGACACAACCACCAGTGTTTCTTAACTTGGGACACTATAAGCTAGGGGAGACATCATAGCAGTGTTCCAGTGTTTGAGGGGCCCTCCTACAAAGATGCTATTTTCCAAAGCACCAAAAGGCAAGACCAGAAGCAATGGATGGAAACTAACCAAGGAGAGGAACAACCTAGAATTAAGGAGAAAATTCCTAACGGTTAGAGCAATCAACTAATGGAATAGCTTGCCTTCAGAAGTTGTGGGTGCTCAAGTCACTGGAGTTTTTAAAGGAGCGATTGGACAACCATTTGTCTGAAATGGTATAGGGCAGTGATGGCGAACCTTTTCCCCCTCGGGTGCCAAAAGCACGCGCGCATGCTATCGAGCATGCGTGCGTGCCCACACCCATAATTCAATGCCCCCACACGTGCCCCCTGCACGCGCGACTTTCCAGTAGGCCCGTTTTTCGCCCTCCCCAGGCTCCAGAGGCTTTCTTGGAGCCTGGGGAGGGCGAAAACTGTCTCCCCCGCCCCCCAGAGGCCCTCCAGAGGCCGAAAACGCCCTCTCAGAGCCTCCGCGCGAGCTGAAAATCAACTGGCCGGCACACACATGCGCGCTGGAGCTGAGCTAGGGCAACGGCTCGCATGCTGGTAGATATGGCTCCACGTGCCACCTGTGGCACGCGTGCCATAGGTTCGCCATCATGGGTATAGGGTCTCCTGCCTGAGCAGAGGGTTGGACTAGAAGACCTCCAAGGTCCCTTCCAAGTCTATTATTCTATGTTCTAAGATGTATGGACTTCAACTCCCAGAATTCCCCAGACAGCATTGCATTATAACCTTAGAGACCATCTAGTCCAGTGTTTCTCAACCTTGGCAAGTTGAAGATGTGTGGACTATAACTCCCAGCATGCCTGGCTGGAGAATTCTGGGAGTTGAAATCAACACATCTTAAAGTTACCCAGGCTGAGAAACACTAGATCCTGGCAGCCCCAGATCCTGACGCCATTGGGATGCAGCTCAATTTTGAGGGAATAAAACTTGACCATCCTGATGTAAAGGGATAAGTGGGTGCCTTGTGCTAGATTTCCCAAAGGCCAGATATCTGCTTGATGCTCCACAACCAAGTTCCTCAATTCGTGGACCTAGACCAGGGATCTGCAACCTTAAAGAGCCACTTGGGCCCGTTTCCCACAGAAAGCAAAACAATGGGAGCCACAAAACCTGGGTGGGCGTGGCCAACTCGATGTCACTCACTCCACCCAGTCACATGACCCCCCCAGCCACACCTAACCCAGGTTTTGTGGCTCCCCGTGTTTTGTTTTCTATGGGAAATAGGTATCTCCCTCTCTGTGTCTCCCTCTCTCATCTCTCTCTCTCTCTGGGCTGTTGTGCTTGGTGGGGGAGCGGAGCACTTCCCCACGCTGCCCCCTTCTTTCTCTTGGCCCCGCCGACAAGGGAGGAGGAAGGCCAGGCTTGGGGGATGGCCCCCACCCCACAAGATCCGCCCCTGCCGTTCTCTCCCAGCCCTCTTTGCTGGCGGCAATAGCAAATGTACCACAATGAAGGTGGAATGCTGTTGCCGCGCAAAGGCAAGTAGAGGGGCGCCTCGCTCCCGCACTAAGGCTCCAGCCATGACACTGCCATGACAGGATGATGGCTCTTTCATTCCTCTGCCACGACAGAGTGACAGGGAGCCACAGCAGAGAGCCCAAAGAGCCGCATGCAGCTCCGGAGCCGCAGGTTGCAGACCCCTGGCCTAGACGTTTGGTTCCCAAAGCCAAATTGAGATGGGTTGATTTTCCAGATCGAGCCCCATGTCCTCTCTGCCCTGCTGCTGCTTTGGCTTGGCTGGGGTGGGCTGGGAGGATCTGCTTTCTCCCCCCTCCCTCCCCCCCCCAACTGCCAAAGAGGACTTGTCTTCAGCAACAAGGCTCAACTGCCAGGGCTCATTCTCCAGGTTTCTATGGCAACCACATACACTCCCCATCGGGTGCTGTGCTCCTTGATCAGTCACATTGCTTTGGCACCTCGGTTGCCTTGGAGATGCATCCCTGGGTGTGTTGCATAGCCACAGCTCATGTGGGGTTTTGTTTTGTTGGGGAAGGGAAGGGAAACGGCCTTGGGAAGGCCTGGAGGGGGAGGAGGGGAGGGATGGGCTGAGGGGGAACCAAGGAAAGGCTTCCTGCAGGACAAGCCAAAGTCTCACCACAACAGGTTTCGTTTCTCTTTTCATTGAAAGAGGACAAAGACTTGTACGATCCTGTTAGGACTTCACTTCCTGGTCCCAGAGCAGTTCTGGAAGACGGTCCATGATTGGACAATCACCCTTAAGAAACTGAATACAGAATAACAGAAGAGTTGGAAGAGACCAGCGAGGTCTTCTAGTCTAACCCTCTGCTCAAGCAGGAAACCCTATTCCGTTTCAGACAAACGGCTGTCTAATCTCTTCTTAAAAACCTCCAGTGTTGGGGCACTCACAACTTCTGGAGACAAGCGGTTCCACGGATTGTTTTCACCGTCAGGAAATTTCTCCTTAGTTCTAGGTTGGTTCTCTCCTTGGTTAGTTTCCATCCATTGCTTCCTGTCTTGCCTTCAGGTGCTTTGGAGAATACGTTGTCCCCCTCTTCTTTGTGGAAATCCCTCAAATATTGGAAGACTGCTATCATGTCACCCAGTGGTGAAATCCAAATTTTTTTACTACCGGTTCTGTGGGCGTGGCTTGGTGGGCGTGGTGTGTCTTGGTGGGCGTGGCTTGGTGGGCGTGGCAGGGGAAGGATACTGCAAAATCTCCATTCCCACCCCACTCCTGGGGCCAGCCAGAGGTGGTATTTGCCGGTTCTCCAAACTACTCAAAATTTCTGCTACCGGTTCTCCAGAACCTGTCAGAACCTGCTGGATTTCACCCCGATGTCACCCCAGTCCTTCCCATCATTAGACCAGACAAACTCAGACTAGACATACCCAGTTCCTGCAACCATTCTTCGTATGGTTTACAATATGATGAATGGTTGTGAGAATCATAAATGTGGTTTCACAAAGCACACTTATGTCCACGCAGCATAGCTATTCACATATTTGTATCGGGCCTTTATTATTTTTACAAATAACTCACGGTGGTGAACATATCCCACCCCTCTTCCTCCTTCCTATTTTCCCCAGAACACCAACCCTGTGAGCTGAGTGGACTGAGAGAGAGGGATTGGTCCAAACTCATCCAACTGGTTTTCATGCCTAATTCGTGATTTAATGTCTTGCACAAATCCAGAAGTCCATATGTCTTAAAGTGGTCAAATTTAGAAACCCCTGAGCTATTGTTTTGCCTGAGGAATTCTGGGAGTTGAAGTCCACATGTCTTAAAGTGGTCAAGATTGGACACCGCTGAGCTATTGTTTTGGATGAGGAATTCTGGGAGTTGAAGTCCACAAATCTTAAAGTGGTCAAGATTGGATAGCTCTGAGCTATTGTTTTGGCTGAGGAATTCTGGGAGTTGAAGTCCACAAATCTTAAAGTGGTCAAGATTGGAAAACATTTGGCT
>QLTV01001686.1:2401401-2413955 GCA_003457575.1 Thermophis baileyi | reverse complement strand
TTCTAATTATCCTCTGAAGTCTGTGTCTGTCTTGTTGGGTTGCATTATATCTAGGCAACATGTATTTCTCATTCATTCCAACTAGCATAGTTTCCTTTTTTATTTTTATTTATTAGATTTTTATCCCACTTTTCCTACTATAAGTAACTCAAGGTGGTGGACAGACCTAATACTCCTGCCTCCTTTTCTTTTCCCCACAACAACAAAAACTTTTGTGAGGTGGGTTGGGCTGAGAGAAAGTGATTTGCCCAAATCACCCAGCTGGTTTTCATGCCTAAAGCGGGACTAGAACTCACAGTCTCCTGGTTTCTAGGCAGCAACTTAACCAACAGATTATAATAGTCTTCTAATTAAATCTAATTTAGAAACTGTAATGTTTGGTTTGTGAGTTAACAGCACAGGGCAGTTGATCCTCTTACCATAGAAAAATACGTTGCTTAGCAAAGAACAGTTTTATATACCGTGTTTCCCCGAAAATAAGACAGGGGCTTATATGGCCTTGGCCTGATTATCGGCGGGGGGGTTCTTATTATTTTGGGGGTGCAGGAGGTCCCTAAACCTCAGCCCGCAGCAGGGGGACTGGTGCCGGAGCGCCAACCAGCTGCGTCACTGGTGCTGCTCAGGCCGCCGCCTCCAGCAATCGTGGCAGCATTTTTGTTGCTTCCCGAGGTGAGGCGAGGCAGGGGGGGCCAAGGGGGGGAACATGCCCCACACGCACCTGCCATCCACGCGGAACGGCCTCACAGATGCCGCTCCTGCAAACCCTAGCTCGCGCACCCCTTCTCTTAGTGGCCGCAGCAAAAAAAATATCAAAAACTGCGCTGGGCTACGCTGAGAGGCTGGCTTAATTCTGAATAAATAATAAAAGCCACCGAGCCAGCTGAGATCAGCAGGCCAGATTCAGGGAGCAGAACACGCTGCCGCTGCCCAGGAGGAGAAGAACATGAGAAATGGGCTCTCTCACAGTGCCTCCTCTCTCGCTTCTTCTCCTGAGTGGCAGCAGTGCATCCAGCTCACTGAATCTGGCCTGCTGATCTTGGGCGGCAGCAGCACTGACCCGATCCTCGCTGGCAATGCTGCGGGCAAGAACCGGCCACGCCGATCCCGCTTCATGGCTGCGCAGACAGCCCACACCGGCCACTGCTCAGAGCTCTGGCGCCAGTCCCCCTCCCCCAAGTCCCAGGTCGACAGGGCTAGGACTGGCAAGAGTTTTTTTGCGGCTGCTCTTTTTGCAGCCCCCACTAAGGGAAAGGGCGTGCGAGCTAGGGTTTGTGGATGGCAGGTGCGTGTGGGGTGCGTGGGGCATATTCCCCCCTCCCTTTCCCCCTCTCCGGCCTCGCCTCCTCACGTTGTGTTGTTTGCGCGGCAGCTGCGCATGCGTCTAAATATTTTGGGGGGGCTTATTTGGGGGGGGCTTATTCTAGCGCATGCACCGAAAAGCCTGATTGGCCTTATTATGGGGACATGTATTATTTTCAGGGAAACACGGTATATAAAAAAACAGGTTATTTTACATAATCCTCATGTTACAAACTAGCATGACTTGTTAAACATCCACATTTGCCTTTTGCAAATGCCTTTCTTATTATCAAACTGACCAGGTCTTGGCCACTAATTATTATTTAATTTGTTTCTTTTTATTTTTGTTTCTCCGTACTGTATATGCCAATGTAAGGCCCCGGACGTAGGCTTTAGTTGTATCCCATAGGTTCTGAATAGTTGTCTGTTCATTCCAGTTTTCCTTCAGGAAAAACACTAATTCTTTTTCTATGTAGTTAACGTAGTTCTTTTCTTTCACCACCCTTTGGTTCATGGTCCATCTCTTTTTCCTTCTTTCTTCCCCCTTCCATTTAACTATTAGTGAGTTATGGTCCGCCCAAATATTCGGTTTTATTTCTACTTCCTCTACAACTTTTTCCATTTCTGGGTCCATCCAAAGCCACTAATTATTATTTAAAAAGAGGTTTTAGGTAGAAACATGTAAGTTGCTTTTGATGGAGTCAATATGTAACAGGATAGAATCCTGGGTCTGGCTTATAAGCAGAATGTTTTCTCTCTAGCTGTATCCTCAAGGGAACTGCTATAAATTCTAATATCTAGAAGTGCTCAAGGGCAAAATAAGTAAAACTAACTTGAAAATAATCATTCTGAATATTTTATTTTATTTTTTAAAAAAATCTAATGTTTATTTCAGAAATGGAGATGGAGATGGTGATGACACAAAATTGGGGAGAGGAAGAAAAAGCAAAGATTTTTTTGCAAATCTCTTAACAGGTAATTCAGTGCTGCTTTTACAAACAGCTTTTATATTACCTGCCCTGTTTGGGTATCCCCAAATCAGCTTTTTTAAAAATCCCAGACTTGTCATTTTATTTTTCATAGGAAAAAAAAAAGCCAATGAAGATATTTTATTTCATATTTCACATAGAAGGAGAAAAAAAATAAGCAAACCAGAGCTAAAACAGCTTCATCCATTTTACCTTCCCAGTACTCATCCCTTGGAATTTATGGGCAAAACTAATTAATCACAGTTCTACTGCAGGAAGTTAGCACCCACCCCTCTCCTAGGAAAATGAGATATTTTAGGAAATATTAAAAGGACAGAATATTTTCCCTAAAAGGGAGGCAGAAACTCAGCCCCCACCCCCTTTGTCAATGGGCCATTAAGGCCTGGGCCAGTCTATTCTACATAACAAAGATCTACCTCCTTCAGACAGAGCCATAGTAGAAATTGCCCAAAGCCCTTTCATTACATCATCACCCAGCAAGGCTCAACCAAGCCTGGGACACAGACAACCTACAAAGTTACCCCTGCATGGCCCCATGGGAGTGACAACCAATCAGAACACAAGCTCAAATTCAAAGCCCAACAGAGGGCATAAAATCCAGGCACTCCCAGCTTCTCTGCCCTTTTTGCCCAGGACCTCAAACCATGTGGTCCTGTCCACCATTAAAAACCATCTTTCCAATCAGCCACCAGGTTTCCAGTGTCTTTCTCCCCCCTTGGAACTGAACCCAAAAAGACATTTCTTCCAACACTACCTACAAATTCCAGTTGAAACAGCCTGCTGTGATACTATGCTATGAGAGATGCTGGATTTTGAATTCTCTGGGATCCTCTGTCCAGGATCCACAAACTGGAGACTGACACATCCTTAAGCCAAACACTGGAGTATTTCTTTAATTGGCAAGCTAGGAAAGGTTTATGCAAATGCAGAAACATTTAACAGATCTTCCTATCTCATTCATCTCATAAAATCTCCTGCCATGTGTCCATCAGAATGTTATAAATAGTCCACCTTCTCTTAATGTCTATGGAGATTCTCAATTATCCAGGTCATGGTTGTCCCAAAGATGCTTTTTCAAGAAGCATTCTGTGAAGACGTTTCGCTTCTCATCCAAGAAGCTTCTTCAGCTCTGAAGAAACTTCTTGGACGAGAAGCAAAACATCTTCAAAGAATAACAAGAAGGTCCAGTTACCTCTTGAAAAAGCACCTTTGGGACACCTTCTCTTAAGATCTCAGATTAATGTTGTATTACATCTTGTGTCTGTAATTAAGATTTTATATAAGTTTCACCTCTCTGATATGGGTGTGTAATTTTCTAAGTTTACACAGTTTATATCTTGTGTGATGTTTTCACTTAATCAGGGGTGCCCAACCTTGGCAACTTTTAAGACTTATGGACTTCAACTCCTAGAATTCCCCAGCCAGCAGACCAAGGTTGCATTCAGTTCCTGCTGAACTTTTTGATTCTGAATGACCCAATGCAAAGAAATCAGAGCTCCCGTCACTCTGGTGGCTGAACAGAAGAGCACTGTATGAGATTAATCTTGTCAATAAAGTAGACACTTGTAGCTGACAGGACACTCTTCTGCAAACAAGACCTAACAACGTAAAAGGAAAACAGCTCACCCTTTTTCTCTCTCCCACCCTGTCCTCTTACAGGAGGTGGGAGAAGCCAAACTAAGAATAGAAAAGGTCCCATAAATAAGCAAGAAGACACCTACTTTGCACACCAAAGCTTTAATTACTGGTATCTTCAGCCAAAGCTGGAAAACCTATCTTGAAATCAGGGTGAGCTATGAGGAGTCAATGTAAACAATGCTGAATTAATGGGCTAAGAGGACTTCTGTATGTCTGAGCAGGTATCATTAACTTGATGCTGCTTAAATTAAATCAGGGAATAAGATTTGTGCATCCTAATTCAACTGCAGATCAATGTTTCATTGCCAAGCACAGGGGATGTTCCAAAACCAACTCTGTGATGGTCCAGACCAGGGATGTCCAACTCAATTTCATTGAGGGCTGCATCAGGGCTGTGGCTGACCTCGGGGGGCCGGGCGGGCATGGCCGACTGGGTGGGTGTGTCCAGCTTGACACCACTCCCCAAACTGCTGGCATGTTTCATCTTCGCCCGGTAGACCAGGCCGAAGCCACACTGTCCCGATGTTTCCTCTTCGCATTGGGTAGACCGGGCCGAAGCAACACGGGCCGGCCCCTTACATTTTCCAGGATGGCCCCGTGGGCTGGATCCGACCACATTACGGGCCGGTTCTGGCCCACGGGCCTTGTGTTTGACACCCCTGGTCCAGACTGTGTGATTAGAATCCAACAAGCAGTAAAATATCATTTTGTACCTGTGCAGAAAATGCAACAAAGGCTTACAAAGTCCCCTCCGTCTGCAGGGTGGTAACCATGAATAAATCCAGCTTTTCTATGGTAAAATAACTTGTTTAATACAGAGTCCTCAACTTACCCTTCATTTAATGGCCATTTGAAGTTACAACAACAAGTGACTTACAACAAGGATTCACACTTATGACCGCTGCAGTGTCTCCATGGTCATGTGATCAGAATGTGGTTGCTTGGCAACCAGCATGTATTTACAATGGTTACCGAGTTACGGGGCTCACGTGATCACTGTTTATAGCAATAGCACTTAGACTTATATACCACTTCATAGTGCTTTTACAGCCCTCTCTAAGCGGTTTACAGAGTTAGCATATTGCCCCCAACAATCTGGGTCCTCATTTTACCCACCTCAGAAGGATGGAAGGCTGAGTCAACCTTGAGCCGGTGAGATTTGAACCGCCGAACTGCAGCTAGCAGTCAGCTGAAGTAGCCTGCAGTGCTGCACTCTAACCACTGCGCCACCTCGGCTCTAGGAAGGTTTATGACCTTCCCAGGAAAATTTCACAACAAGCAAAGTCCACGGAGGGAGCTGGATTCGCTTAACAACCGTAGTGATTTGCTTAACAATTGCAGCAAAAATGTCATAAAATTGGGTGTGACTCTCTTAATCACATCAGTTAGCAATGCAAGTTCCGGTCCCAATTGTGGTCATAAGTCGAGGACTACCTGTAGTAAGTACTTTGTAGGTATTATGTAAGCATCAAACAAGTACGGGGAATTAAATCACAACTAAAGGTATCAATTGAAGTGTTACTGCCCAGATGCTCTCCTAACGGATTCTGTTTTACTATCTTGAAATTAATTGCTGCTTGATAATTTGCTTCCCTTACACCTAATTCCTAATTCCACAAGGCCTATCCAGTTAAACACACACACACTGCTTCTGAAACAAAAAGCAGGAGTCCGGTAGTAGCTTTCCCAACAAACAAATCTCATTAAACAGCACAAGATTTGTGAGCCAAAGCTCACTTCATCGGATCTACCCTAGCCTAACATGCCTCTCCTTTTGAAACAGCTACCTGTGGAGTTTCGTATTCGAGCGATTTGCTAATAAGGAAAGGCTAATAATTTCTTTTGGAGCTAGCGAGATGATGAACAAAGCCAAGACTTTGTGCTATTAGCATCAAAAAGCACAAGATGCATCCTTCGGCTATGAACACAAGCTCCTAAGAGAGCAGTAGGTGTCTTGCGAAAAGACAAATTAACCAGCTGGCAGCTCCACACTGTGTCCTTTCCCACTAATATATCTATCTATCTATCTATCTATCTATCTATCTATCTATCTATCTATCTATCTATCTATCTATCTATCTATCTATCTATCTATCTATCTATCTATCTATCTATCTATCTATCTATATATTCAGAATATATATATTCTGAAGGATTTGGCTGGATTGATAATTTGGGAGCAAGAAACTACGTTGTACTCCCACCTGCTGCCCCGAGGAGAAGCAGCAATTTGGGGAAAGCGTTAAAAAGCAAACCTAGAATTTTATAATTAAGGCCCATTGTTTCAGATACAAAATGAAGGATTGGAATTCACTAGAAGTGAAAACATTATCATTAATTGTACTGGGGAGAGGGGGGGGGACTATACATATGTTAGCAAGATTATTGACCTACCGTAAGCTCTGAGAGACAGTGCACTTCAGGTAGTCCTCAACTTACAACCACTTGTTAAGTGACTGTTCAAAGTTACAACAGCACTGAAAAAAGTGACTTATGACCCATTTTCACACTTATGACCATTCAGCATCCCCGTGGTTGCATGATGAAAATTTGGATGCTTAGCAACTGGTTCATATTTATGGCACTTGCCGCCTCCTACATGTGATAGCAATAGCAATAGCACTTAGACTTATATACCGCTTTACAGTGCTTTACAGCACTCTCTAAGCGGTTCACAGAGTCAGCATATTGCCCCCAACAATCTGGGTCCTCATTTTACCCACCTCAGAAGGATGGAAGGCTGAGTCAACCTTGAGCCGGTGAGATTTGAACCGCTGAACTGCTGAACAGTCAGCTGAAGTAGCCTGCAGTACTGCACTCTAACCACTGCGCCACCTCTAGTGATCCCCTTTTGCAACGCTCTAACAAGCAAGGTCAACGGGGGAAACCTGATTCACTTAACAACCATGCTACTCACTTAACAACTGCAGTGATTCGCTTAACAACCGTGGCGAGAAAGGTTGTAAAATAGGGCAAAACTCATTTAACAACTGTCTAGCTTAACTACGGGAATTCTGGGCTCAATTGTGCTCATAAACTGAGGACTAGACTTAGAATAACTGTATCGTCACTTTGAATGTACACTAATTGGCATACATTAAAATGAAAATTTGTTGCATACAAATTGGCTACTTGTATAGGAGTTAAGGTGTTGGAGCTACATTCAAGTAAGGTGCAGGTGGTTGTGCTACTGGCCAGAAAAAGGAGGAAAAGGATGGCACTGTATATTGTGGTATCATAATGCAAGCCCCACACTTTCCTACTCATGTTGCAACATTGCACACAAGTACACAGCAGGTGTGATGGAAGAGACACAGGAAGGAGCAGTGTGGGAGAGTTTTGCCATCTCAGAGCCTTCCCAGAAAGAGGCTGATTAACAGACTGCACAGTCCCAAACTGGATACTCCACTCCTCCACTCGCAACAGAATACCTTATTCCACCAGACTTGAAATCTTGGGCTTAGACAACTTAGAACTACGTTGCCTTAGAACCGATCTAAATGTAGTTCATAAAATTATCTGCCACAATGTCCTACCTGTCAATGACTACTTCAGCTTCAACCCCAACAATACACGAGCACACAATAGATACAAACTCAATGTAAACCGCTCCAAACTCGACTGCAGAAAATACGACTTCAGCAACAGAGTGATCAATGCCTGGAATTCACTACCTGACTCTGTGGTTTCTTCTCCAAACCCCAAAAACTTTAACCTTAGACTGTCTACTGTCGACCTCACCCCATTCCTAAGAGGTCTGTAAGGGGTGTGCATAAGCGCACCAGCGTGCCTACCGTCCCTGTCCTACTGTCCTATTGTCCTCATCTATCTGTATTCACTTTATGTTTATGTTTATACCTATACCTGCTATCTTGTACATGTTTGACAAACAAATAAATAAATAACGTAGGGGGGAAAGCTTCAGAGTAGCCACACCTTAGAATCTCTCAGGACAAATCTAATATCTTAGAAGTTATAGCTTTTGTTTGGTAAGATTCTGTCCATTAGATGCAAGCAAATAAAGGATTGAACTCAATTGGACTTTGTAGTGTTGTCTTTGGGATTGGGCCTGACAATAGGGGATGGTTTTCATATCACAATTTGCCCCAAAGGTGCTTTTTTTTCCAAAAGGCAACTGGACTTTGTTTTTTTTCTTCTTTGAAAATGCTTCGCTTCTCAAGCATTTCTTCAGAACTGAATGATGAGAAGAAAAATGTTTTTTTAAAAAAAAAAAAAAACTCAAGGAAGTCCAGTTGCCTTTTGGATAAAAAGCACCTTTGGGACAGCCATGACCTGGATGATGATTGAGAATTTCCATAGACACATCACAATGTGGTGAGTGTGGTTGTCTCTTTCATCCATCTTAGGACACTTACAGGTGTGGCCTCAACTACCTTTCTCAACAATGTCTATCTAGTTACTTGGCCCAATTATAACACAATATGGCCAGTGTGAAAAACTGAGGAGAATTTGGGAAAAGGATGAATGAAGCCAGAGTTTTATAAACAATCAAGAAAGAGCTACGGGGGAATCATTTAACAGCTTAATGCATAAACAATCATTTAGCCCAAGCAAACAGAAATCTGGGAAGAAATGTTTCAAAGCATTAACTTGTGATAGTGTTTAATATTTATATGTATTTATATGTTAGCATATCTATATGTGTGTTATGTATGTGCACACCTTGAGAGCAAGGCAACAGAATTTCATTTTTAATGTGTGCCAGAGTGCCCACCGAAAAAAAATGACAATAAAGGTTATCTTATCAAATAAATGCAATAGGAATTTCCATCTACAATTCTCAAGACTTTGCATTTGGTGCAGGCAAGCATTGATGATGCTTTTCAGAAATCTGGATAAGGTCTTCCTTCCTTGATTCTACTCAGTTGGTTACTGCATGAAAGCCATCTTCCGTGAAGGTATTTTCCAAAATAAATTTTCTGTGGAAGATTGCATCCTTTGGAATTCATAAAGAACACACCTATTCTTATGGAGCACAGCCAGATCCAGACATTTTTTGGAAAATGAGAAGGGATAAACAGGTTTGATACCTTGTGAAACTAAAAAAATAAAATAAAAATCCATGTAAGATATTGGAGGGATAGGGTTCATTTTGTGTATTTATACCAGCGGGAAGAAACTGAACCACAGCAACCCCGTTTCCATTGACAGCCTCTTCATTTTCCAGTGTATTTTTACCTCAGATTAAACGCAACACCCTCCTCGGTGGGGTTAACATAAAGTTATAAATGGGACCAACGGGGAGAATAAATTATTGCAGGACTTTTTGCTCTGCTTCATTCACTTTTTTGAGCAGCTAATAATGGTTGAATGGCTGCATTTGAAGTTACCCTGGCAGAATTTCCTAACTCAGAAGATAGTGCTTTGAGGAAGGGAGGAGAAAAAAGGAAGGAAGGCTTTTAGTTATACCTTCACAAGGCATAAAGCTGCCTTTGAATTTGACAACCAAGCAAGGATCAAAGCTTAAGAGTATGTTGGAGAAGAAGAGCACGTGGAAAGCAGAACCTGGGATACACATGTCCATGTTTTCACATGGAACTGCTTCCAAACATGTAAAACATAGAACACAGACTGATAGAGTAGGAAGGGACCTTGGAGGTCTTCTAGTCCAACCCCCTTCTGGAGCAGGAGACCCTATACCATTTCAGACAAATGATTGTCCAGTCTCTTTTTGAAAGCCTCCAGTGATGGAGCACCCACAACTTCTGAAGGCAAGCCATTCCACTGATTTATTGCTCTAATTGTCAGGAAATTTCTCCTTAGTTCTAGGTTGCTTCTCTCCTTGGTTAGTTTCCATCCATTGTTTCTTGTCTTGCTTTCTGGTTCTTTGGAAAATAGTTTGACCCCCTCTTCTTTGTAGGAGTTCCTCAAATATTAGAACACTTCTATCATATCTCCCCTAGCCCTTCTTTTCACTAGATTATACATACCCAATTCCTGTAACCGTTCTTCATAGGTTTTAGCCTCCAGCCCTCTAATCATTCTTGTTGCTCTTGTCTGTACTCTTTCCAAAGTCTCAACATCTTTTAAATATTTAATTAATGTAACTTTTTAAATTTTAATGTAACTTACATTAAAGAGAGGTTCAAGAGAGGTTACTATAAAATCAAAACATTCATAGAGTTCTTGTTACTCTTTGAGGTAGAAAAGGTAAAATCTTCTTCATGCTGAGATCAAACTTTGTTGACTGATGGACACGTCCATCTTGTTTTCTCATCTTCTTCAATTTTTTTTTAAAAAAACTTTCCAATCTAGTTTATAGCTCTGAGATTTCCCAGCAGTCTCCCACCACAAACACTAACCAGATTCAACCCGTCATAGATTCTGAGATCAGCCCACGTCAGTTAGAGACGGAGAGCAAAGAATGAAGCCGGAGGAGAACTATCCCCATTTGGCACACAAAAATGATTAAAAGCTACATTCCAGAAATGTGATTACATCTGAGGCTTTCTAATCTGAGATGTACAGCAGAGAATTAAAAGTCTGAGAGAACGGCAGATATATATATAAATTACATTTCAAGAAATCTATTGTTGCTTAAAGTTAATTCCCCAGATACACATTACTGATTACAATGACTTACATCTACCAATCTCTTCTGAGCAGAAAAGAAAAATTTATACGGTGAGTTTAGAATTTAAAATGAGGACAGAACTAGGCACATCGAAATGCCTTACGCAGGGAAACTTTTATCAGTCCAGAGTCCCCCAAGTAGACTTCATTCATCTTTTTCCATGGGCATTTGTATCTAGTCGATAACAAGACTCAAGAAACTCACAAAATTACATTCTCATGGTAGATGACAGTTTCTTATGATAAGGAACATTTCTAAACAGGACCAAAACATAGTATTCAGATAATTTTAAACATTGGGAAATGGATAATACTTCTGTAGATCTCTTTAAAGGGAGTTATTATAGAAGTAGATGTACAGCGTGTAGCAGGCTGTTTTGCATTTTGTACATATTTGCTCTGAAAAGAAATATAAAGTATTATGAAGTCTTGTTTTCTTTCTTTGCCTTTCATAAACCCAACAGAAGGAAAAATCAATAGAAAAGAAAAAAAGAGTAGAAGAAAAAAGAGAGCAGAAGAACAACAAATTATATTTATGAGGGCTTCTCTTGCAGGTATGTATGTTATATATAGTTTTATACACAGTTTCAATAAAGGTTCATATTTCATTGAAATCACTCATGCAACCCATATCTGTAAGCAAAACATTCCTAAGTCACAAGTAACATTAGATCTTCAGTCCACTAATTGGAGCTGTATCTTTATCTTTCCAAAGATATTGAACCAGACTACTCAGCAATAAAAATGGCCCAGAGAAACTATTTCCATTGTCCAGTCATCAATTTCCACGATAGTTCAGATTAATATGGAGGGAAATCTGGCTGACTTCATGAACAGATCACAATAAGCTTCTTTTAATGTAAAGCTAACAGTTAAGTCATTGTCCCAAAGGTGCTTTTTTTCAAGAGGCAACTGGGCTTTCTGGTTTTTCTTTGAAGACATTTTGCTTCTCATCCAAGAAGCTTCTTCAGCTCTGACTGGATGGTGGGGAATGGAAGGATTTATATACAGATAAACCTCCAGGTGGCCTTAACAACTCGCTAAAAGAATGCAAATGACCAGCTGTCTGCAAGGAATATAAATCCAGGGGTGAAATCCAGCAAGTTCTGGAGAACCGGTAGTGGAAATTTAGAGTAGTTCAGAGAACTGGTAGCGGAAATTTTGAGTAGTTCGGAGAACCGGCAAATACCAGCTCTGGCTGGCTCCAGAGTGGGGTGGGAATGGAGATTTTGCAATATCCTTCCCTCAGGAGTGAGGAGGGAATGGGGATTTTGCAGTATCCTTCCCCCAGGAGTGGGGAGGGAATGGGGATTTTGCAGTATCCTTCCCCTGCCACGCCCACCAAGCCACGCTCACCAAGCCACACCATGCCCACCAAGCCATGCCCACAGAACCGGTAGTAAAAAAAAATTGGATTTCACCACTGTATAAATCCTTCTATTCCTTACTATCCTGTCAGAGCTGAAGAAGCTTCTTGGATGAGAAGCAAAACGTCTTCAAAGAAAAAAAACAAGAAAGTCCAGTTGCCTCCTGAAAAAAGCACCTTTGGGACAACCATGACCTGGATGATTGAGAATCTCTACAGAGTTAAGCCATTGTATTTCTGAGTGCCATACACTTTTGCTCAAAGCAGCCTGGTCCACATAATTAATGGTTGCCCATAATTAATGGTTAATCATTTCTTAACATTAAATCAAGCCAAATAAATTACACTATGGCTCAACATGATGGGTGACCCCAGTCAGCTTTTTTCTTGTGTTGTTTTCTGAGGGACTTTAAGGTTCAAGACAGGAAGCTTAGCATCCAAGGTTGGGATCTAACCTATTAATTATCATGGATTCCATACCTAGGACTCAAACGTTTTCTTTGGGTACCAAAAAGTCTAAAGACCTTGAATTTTTTTCATCTTAAAGAGATAACGTCACGCCTCTATTTTGACTGTCATGACATAAAGCAGTGGTGAAATCCATTTTTTTTAACTACCGGTTCTGTGGGCGTGGCTTGGTGGGCGTGGTGTGGCTTGGTGGGCGTGGC
>QLTV01001686.1:2380672-2393527 GCA_003457575.1 Thermophis baileyi | reverse complement strand
AGGAAGGAAGGAAGGAAGGAAGGAAGGAAGGAAGGAAGGAAGGAAGGAAGGAAGGAAAGATCATACCTGCTGCTTTAAGTTCCTGCACAAAAGGTGGAAAATAAATCTAACAAACCCACTTCCTTAATTGCAAAACAAAACCAATGTGATATAGTATTTAAGGTGCCGTTTGACTCTCTGTCAATCCAATCTATCTTACAGGGTTGCTGTTATGGGGGAAAATCAGGAGGAAGAAATGCTGGCACCTTTGCTTCTCAGAGGTAAGACAGAATAAATAACATTAAATCAATCCAGGAAAAATTTAGAACACCTGTTTGTGTTGCTCCAATAAACTACCGTAACTCTCCCTTCTGGAAACTATCTACTTACACTTCTGGTCAGCAACCTGGTACACCTTGGATATGTCGGATTTTATCTTGAAGCATGGAGTAGTAACTCACACCAAATTATTACGAAGGGGAGATGGTTGCCAGGAAGATTGGCAAAATATTTTTTGCAAATTGGAGTATCGATGCAAGAGGGAAACGAGAGATTTGCAAAAAGAGCGATGTGCCAAGATTTATCATTATAATGGTCCTCGTTGGAGGCTGCTTGGTTGCATAATAACACGAAAGAACTAAGTTCAGTCTCTATAATGGCATTCCATTCTTTGAATTAGAAGAATATGGATGCTCTTAGCAGAAGCTGTTATCTCTTCTTATAATCAGATTCAAGGCAATAAAAGAGAACCTTCCACTTGTATCTCCTCTGGCACAGGAAAGTGATGCCCACGAGTATCAACCGGCCAATTAATGACATGTTGGTTGTTCTTGGCGAGGAAAGTGGAGAGGACGAGGGAACAATTAAGGATAAATGTCAGCTCGGATCAGATTCACAGAAGGAAACGGCTAGTTATTTCTTAATGTAACCAAGAAAACAGGTTTCCTGTAGCCCAGATGAACAAAACGGAGGTGTGGCGGTTACAGCCAATTTTCAACCAGGCAGCTGACATCTTGGGTGGGAGGAAGGAGAAGAGGAGACCACAGAATTCCAGGAAAAAATGAAATACAACTGTTGAATAACTGCAGAAAGCAGGACCAGGAAAGGGGCCCCTCATCCATTTCCTCCTGCAAAACCGAACCAAGCAATTCTACATAAAGCAGCATTTAGGAAGAATGGATTTGGAATACAAATGGAAAGGGATGCTCAAATCACTTACAGGAAAAGACCCTTCTGAGGGTTTTTTTTTTTTTAAATACAGTATCAGCCTAAAGAACCACAGATTCTTCTTCCAGCTTTTCCCCTTTTCTGCTCAAGCAGGTTTTAATTCCACCGGCAACTGCGCCTGCTAATCGTCTTCTCCAATAACCGTTTCCAGCATTAAGCACAAGGGCATTGGGCTCCTGTTGCTTCTAATTTGCTCAAGCTCATTTTCCCACCAACTTTAAGCAGCTACATGCAAAAACACCAGACAAAAAAGAGATAAAGAGGGGAAGGCTTAGGAAAAAAGGGTGGTTCAGTGGTGAAGACTGGATGACTCCAGAGACTGCTAATGAGTCACACAGCCACCTATCTAGGTCGCTGTTGTGTTTGTCTCTTCAAAGGCAGACAGAATTCTGCTTGGACAAGTATTATAACCGGGGAGATATAGTGCAGGAGGTATTCGTTTTGATTCATAACCCTCAGCCTTTTGACAAGGTTCAGAGCATGGAAATCGTATTTCATTCCTCGCAACCATCCCAAGGAAAGGGTTGTTTTTGAGATGCTGAAAAATGACAATGAAGATCAGAAAGAAGCCAGCCGCCAATGAGCATCAAAATGGAATTTATAACACAGAAAGAACATCCATCACAGTTCAAATTCTGCCCGACAGCTTTTGACTTGATTGATCAAAAGGGGAGGTTTCCTGAGCCTTGGAAAGTCTTCATCAAGAGGCAACTTTACATTTCAATAGACTTCAAAATGCAATGGAGGTTCGGGAGAACAGTAGTGCATCTCCAGCTGAACGGGAGCAAGCAGTGTGACGAACAATGCAATCTTGGACAACGTGAACAGAAGCACAACATCCGTATCAGTGGTGGGTTGCTCCCGGTTCAGCCCGGTTCTGTGAACCGGTAGTGGTGGCAGCGGGAGGCTCCACCCACCCACCCAGGATGCTTCTGCGCATGCACAGAAGCATCGTGAGCGTGCATGCGCACACGAGCAAACCGGTAGCGACGGGGTTTAGAACCCACTACTGATCCACATCCTGACACATAAAAGTCCCAGTGTATTCTGCACCGGTTGGACCACAGCTGTAGTACTATATCCAGTTCTGTACATTACAGATTACAGGTAGTCCTCAAGTTATGATTGTAATTGAGCCCACAATTCTGGCGATAAGTTGTGATGACCATAAAGCAGATTACCATGAGACCAGACCCGATTTTACGACTGTTTTTGCAGCAGTTGTTGTGAATGTGGCAGTCATAAAATGAATGCAGCAATCATTAAGTGAATGACGCAGCTGTTAAGCAAACCCCATTGTTCGCCATACGGCAGGGGTGTCAAACTCGATTTCATTGAGGGCCACATCAGGGTTGTGTTTGACCTCGGAGGGCCAGGGGTGGGTGTGGCCATGGTGGGCGTGACACGGGACTCGTGTCGGGGGCACCTGTGGTGGCCAAGTGCTAAGGCAGAACTTCCCTCAGATCCTCCCTCACTCTCATTATAATCTTTCTTCCTCCCTCCCTCCCTTCCTTTTCTTTTTTTTCCCTTCCCTCTTCATTCTCCTTTCTTCTTCCTTCCCCTCTTTCCTTATTTTTCCTTCCTTGCTCTCTTCCCATCTTTTCTTCTTTTTCTTTGTCTTTCCTCTTTCCCTTTCTCCTTTCCTGTCCCTTCTTGCATGGTCAAATGCAAAAGGGGAAACATTTTTCCTTTTGTTTTGTTTTTAGTTTGTTTTGATAGCTCTATGCCAGCAAAAACGGAGCTCGGGGGGGGCACACGTGGGCCCCCTCAAGCTCCGTTTGTGCTGGCAGAGGGCTGCAGGAAGCTTTCGTGGCTGAGCTCCGTTTTCGCTGGCAGAGGCACCTGTTTCCAGGCCAGCCATGCGGGCCAGATCTAAGCACCCCACGGGCCGGATCCAGCCTTGAGTTTGACACCCCTGATTTAGAGCATTCAAACTTTCGCCCAGCACAATCCATGCACATCACATTTTGGAAATCTAACTATTCCTTCTTTGAATTTGAATGTCACCATTTTGACAGCCTCGGAGATTAATCTAACCATTTAGACCTGTTATTATGGATGCTGCTAAAAGTGTGCAACTGTGAATTGTGATATCTCATTAGGTTCAAAGACAGAGTGGAAGAGATGTTGCCAAGAAACCACATGATGTGTCCACCAGCAACCCTTTTGTATCTCCCCAAAACAGACGAGACCAAAAATTTTGGGACTGTCTTGTATTTTTCAGACATTTGAAAATATTGGAGGGTCTTGTTGACCCTTTAAAAATCACCGGATCTCTTGCTAAATGGCTACTATCCCCACCCACATCTGGAGGCTGATATTCCTTCAAGCCTGATGTGTTCCCTGAGACTCAAGAAAACTTAAGCATCCTGCTCCAAATGGACAGTTTGTCTACCACCTGCTCTTTAGATACTTCCACCTCCAAATTAGCAAATGAGTAAAATCGGCCAACACTGGGTTAAAGTCTATGGAGATTCTCAGTCATCCAGGTCTTGGTTGTCCCAAAGGTGCTTTTTTTAAAGAGGCAACCGGACTTTCTGGTTTTTCTTTAAAGACGTTTCGCTTCTCATCCAAGAAGCTTCTTCAGCTCCCTACCATCCGGTCAGAGCTGAAGAAGCTTCTTGGGTGAGAAGCGAAATGTCTTCAAAGAAAAACCAGAAAGTCCAGTTGCCTCTTGGGAAAAGAAAAAAAACACCTTTGGGACACGGGGTTAAAGGAGTTACCCAACATGATCCATGACTTCTTAAGTAACAAAACAGTTCCATTGTTCCTGACAGTTCTTTTCCAACAGCCTAATCTCTTGGATCTCTTGACAATGAACAATTATTCCCCTGTCAAATTCACTTTTTTTTAATCAGGCGCTGTTAACGTCAACTGTTAAGGGGCGGGAACAGCTCAGAACAGCACAGACCTAAAGTATAAAAGAAAAGTGCAGAGACAGGAACATTTGAATAAAGTGCAGCTTTTCTCACATAATTGAAATGCAACATTCACTGCAAGTCAGCCTTTCTCTGCATCCTTGAACAGGCAAGATAGGTGGTATCACTCGAACACTGGGAGAGAATCAAATTAGTCCAGAATACAATTTAGTGCAGGAAGGTGCATATTAATTTCTAATAATGGAGTTATAAAAAGTGCTATGCTAATTTAATATTACAGAATAACCCATTGATACATGCCAAGTAAAATTTAATTCTGAGATATAAATTATGGAAATTAAACAAATGCAGACCTCATTTTGCATCTAGGACCTCGTTCCTGCTAAGCTTTCTCTGGTTTCTGCAAAGGGATGAAGAAATGCTCTCAAGGTTACTAATGAGGTCATAACAGCTAAAAATGTCCTTTTTTCAAATTGAAGGATCCATAAGTGTCATTTCCAAGGAAATCTTTGGATGTTGAAATCTGATTGGATAATAGATTATAGCCCCAGGTCCTACTAAAATATTTTTGTGCCAGTACCAGAATGCAGTTGTGATCAGGGAAATGGTCTCAAAGCTGTGAGAATTGCTAGTCATTGCAGCACTCTTCTTCAGAGATTCGAAATCTTACAAACCATCTTGTAAATGTTCTGCAAATTCTATCAACTCAGTTTTCTGAGTTAGAATTCACTTCAAACTCCACCCTTTGTATTCATTTTCAGAAAGGTGGGAAGAGCCGTGGTGGCGCAGTGGTTAGAATGCAGTATTGCAGGCTAACTCTGGTCATCGCCAGGAGTTCGATCCTGACCGGCTCAAGGTTGACTCAGCCTTCCATCCTTCCAAGGTTGGTAAAACGAGGACCCAGATTGTTGGGGGGCAATATGCTGACTCTATAAACCGCTTAGAGAGAGCTGTCGAGCACTATGAAGTGGTATATAAGTTTAAGTGCTCAGTGTCTAAGTGCTCAGGATCCCCAGGAGCGAGGGGCTGCATTCCAGAGGACTGAGAGAAAATTTAGCCCAGATATTTTGTGGGAGAAAAAGAGGGTGAAGATGACTCCTTCTTAGTAGTTCCCAGAGTATATATGGGAGATGCAGAGAGTAGACTGCTTAGTCTGGCAAGATTCTTTGTGTGGAAACAACAAAGAACTTAGCTTGGAAGAATTGCCACATGTCATCCGTGGTTTTTGAGGCTGACAGTGGATCAAAGCATAAAACCAGATTTAAAAACAAGGAAAGTCTGTAATAGAGCCAAAAAAACTTCCATCACACCCCAATCCCGCAATTACCATTAACTAATCCTATTTGCCTGGGAAGAAGCCAGAACAAGAAGGAATAGCCCAGCATTTTAACTGTATTGACTGTTCAATGGATCCACAGGAAAGGGGAGAGAGAGAGAGAGTCCTTTTAGAAGAAATTCTGCAGCCTTTCTAAACTTGGATTCCAAAGTTATAACGGGATTGCAAAGCATGTTAGTTGAGCCCCCAACATGATTTAACTGTCTGGATAGGATAAGCAAGAATGATTCTGTTAAAAGGTGAGAAAGCTAAGTATCATTGCCACTATTTTATGGTTAATTTTTACTGCTCACGTATCTTATAATTGCTGGAAGAATTTATCCTGTCAGTATTATTTAGGTGGTACAATTTCTAAAACAAATTCCTACTGTCATAGAAATGTGGCTTTTAATGTATGAATTGACTTGTTTTGAAAAGTTGATGTATTTATTACCGTACCATACACTAAGGTGTCAATGAACTGCATGAGAAATTGACAAGGAGATTTTTTTGATGCCTGTTGTCATCCTGACTACCAATTGCTTTCTGAGGAGTTTTAGAGTTTAGAGAAACGTGGCAATGGCCTGTAGACGTTACCAGACAAATAGACTAGTCATTAATCAAAACCAATCAATCACATATAAGGATCACATGACTGTGGGGATGCTGTGGATGGTCGTAAGTGCAAGGACTGGTTGTAAGTCATTTTTTCAGTGCCATTGTAACAGTGATTAAATGAATGGTTGTAAGTCGAAAACTACCTATAGTACAGCAGATGATGTCTCTCCTACTCCCATGCCGAGATGCTCACCATCTAAGGCAGGGGTGCCAAACTCGATGTCATTGAGGGCTGCAGCAGGGTTGTGTTTGACCTCGGGGGCGGGGTGGGCGTGGCCAGCTCCACATCACCTCAGGGCGCCTGTGGTGGCCCAAGCGCTCTGCCAGTGAAAACGGGCTCCCGAGCTCCGTTTTCGGCTGCAACGGCCTCCTGCAACCCTCTGCCGAGCTCCGTTTTTGCTGGCAGAGGCACCGTGGGCTGGTACTTCACTGTTTCCAGGGCAGCTCCATGGGCCAGATCTAAGCACCCCCGCGGGCCGGATCCGTACCTTGAGTTTGACACCCCTAATCCAGGGGTGAAATGCTACCGGTTCGGCCCGGATCGGGTGTACTGGTGGTTCGGAGAACCGGTAGCGACGGCAGCTCGAGGCTCCGCCCCCCCGCCTGGACGTCGCCATTTTCCTCTTTTTAACCCTCTGCGCATGCGCAAAGCCTTCTGCGCATGCGCAGAGGGTGGAAAAACGCACGCAACCAAACCGGTAGGGAAGGTAAGTAGATTTCACCGCTGCCCTAATCTAAGGCAAACCAAACTATTTGGGGTAGAACCCAAATTTTTCCTGCAGAAAAAACCCAATGTAACAGGAATTCAAAGACTAATCTGTTATTATTTGATAGCCTACCGATGCCTCCCTCTGTCTAATGATAGGGCCTGCCCTAATGTTGCATGGATCTGTGTTCATATGCTGCCTAAACTAAGATGCAAGCCACACAGAGACAAAATGGACTCTTGTGTCCACCGTCACAGTATACTCAGAAAGAAAACAAAAAGAAAAATGGTTAACACCTAAAAGCTGCAGAGAAGACCAACGATGACATTAAGTGATAAATGTTGCTGATACTGCCTTAGAACTGAATTCAGCTCTTCCCCCCCCCACCCCCAGAGCTATATAAAATGTTGCCAAGCTAAAGGGATTTAAAACGCTTTGTCAGAATAATAAGTAGATATGACAGGCACAAGGAATAGGCAGAATAATAAGTCTGTTGTATAATGGCAGGCATTGTGATGACAGGTGTGCTTGAAAATCTTGGCTAGATAATAAATGTGTTTCTCCCTTGCAATGTGATGGAGGGGGAGGAAGGATCAGAGAATGCTTTCCACTGTTAATACGTTCAGGCTCGCACAATCCCTTAGAGAGCTGCTGGAAAGGAGCAGTGAAAAGCTCAAAGCTGAATTTACCTGGGCAAAGGGGAAGTGTTTGAGCTGGCACAGGGACAGGTAGAACTGGCATGGAACCAGTGAAACAGACCCCTTAGGGTTAGCTATAGAAAACTGTGCCCCTTCCCAAATCTCCAAGGTTTCATCTGTCATGTCAGAATGGCACAGTCCTGGCAATGAAGCAAGGATGGATATGTGGTTGGAAGGAGGGGCTGCATTCCAGAGGACCAAGAGACAGCAAAGTTTAGATAATTTGGCTGGGAGGCAGTGAGTTAAGAAGGCTCCTCTCTGGCAATTCTCAGAGTATATCTTCAATAAAGACATGCATTCAATTTCACAGCTACTATGATTGTCGGCGGAGCAGGGACAAAAATAGCCAGGGAAATGACTGAAGCCTGGGAAACAGGCCCCCTGTCAGTTAATAGGAGTGCTGATTTACTAACTGCCTATCAGGTACTTAGGAGCTGAGGGTGTGCCGGCACAAGGAAACCATTAACAACTTAATAGCTGGATATCAACATCCTAATTAACAACTTATAGCTACACGCAACGAAGAATCCTATAAATGCCATGCGTAGAACACAGTGGTGGGATTCAAATTTTTTTACTACCGGTTCTGTGGGCGTGGCTTGGTGGGCGTGGCTTGGTGGGCATGGCTTGGTGGGCGTGGCAGGGGAAGGATACTGTAAAATCCCCATTCCCTCCCGATCAGCTGGGACTCGGGAGGCAGAGAATAGATGGGGGCGGGGCCAGTCAGAGATGGTATTTACTGGTTCTCCGAACTACTCAAAATTTCCGCTACCAGTTCTCCGAACTACTCAAAATTTCCGCTACCGGTTCTCCAAACTACTCAAAATTTCCGCTACCGGTTCTCCAGAACTACTCAAAATTTCCGCTACCGGTTCTCCAGAACTGGTCAGAACTTGCTAAATCCCACCTCTGGCAGAACACCCTAGTGCACATATTCTGGAGAGAGACAAGATGGGCTCCAGCACAAGCCCCAAAGCTTGGAAGAATAAACCTTTGGTCCAGAGCAGGGGTCTCCAACCTTGGCAACTTAGCAATAGCAATAGCACTTAGACTTATATACCGCTTCACAGTGCTTTACAGCCCTCTCTAAGCGGTTCACAGAGTCAGCATATTGCCCCCAACAATCTGGGTCCTCATTTTACCCACCTCGGAAGGATGGAAGGCTGAGTCAACTTTGAGCCGGTGAGATTTGAACTGCTGAACTGCAGCTAGCAGTCAGCTGAAGTAGCCTGCAGTGCTGCACTCTAACCACTGCGCCACCTCAGCTCTCGGCATGCGCTGGCTGAGGAATTCTGGGAGTTGAAGTCCACAAGTCGTAAAGTTGTCAAGGTTGGAGACCCCTGGTCCAGAGGACCAACTGAGATTGGATCCTATATCTTTGCAAGGAGTTGCTTTAGTTGGGCAAGATTTCTGTCTATAGGTGAGGAGCAATAAAAGGAATTGTTTGAAAGAGCTTCAGGATGTCTTTCTTGGTTTTTGGAGTCTGACAGGATGTTTTAAATCAGCCCTTGATGAAGTGCAAGGGATCAGTCATTAAAAAAAAGCTTCCTCTCTATTGTCAGAAGAGCAAATAATCTATTTCTCCAAACACCCAATAACATCTACCCAAGTACTTTCAAGGGGCTTCTTTGCTGGTCTAGCAGCTTTCTCTTACCCTGATGGTTCCACACGGAGTCGTTGCTGTTTATGTTCTCTCTCTCAAATTGCATTTCCAGAGCCCCCCACGGGCTGGTGGCCAAATATTCTTACTATCACATTGGAGCTCAACACGTCAGACGGAGAGGGCTCCTTGCTATTTGTACGGCTCTCCTCCCACAAAATATAACATTAGTGCAACATTGCTTTAAAGGAGGGGACACCCTCCACACCACAATATTGTGTGATGATATAAAACTGTCATGATATAAAACTGTCAGAGTTTAGGGAGCGTGATTAGTGTTATGAGATAAACCCAGGAGCAAAACACACAGCACACAGCACACAGAGCCTTTAGATACTTAATAGTGGTTTATGTACAGCTAAATATATACAAACTTATACGTGGTTAAATACCTTATTACAGCTACTGATACACGGAGAAGAGCAATGAGAATATAACGATGAGAGAGAACATGAGGAGAAGGGAAACGCCCTCTAATGGCTTCCCTTATATAGGCAGCTTCATACCAAGCTTCTTAAAGTGACAGTAACCCTGCTGCCTCATTCACATTGCATCAGCTTCCGGTTGCCTTCGCTTACAACTTCTCACCAGCTTACAGCTATTAAATCTACATACCCTGACAAAAACCGAAAGAAGATAAGTGTCCAGTACATGGGCAAACTTCACAGGAAAGTGAACGGCAAAGTACAGGTAGTCCTTGACTTACAACAGTTCGTTTGGTGACCATTTGAAGTTACAATGGCACTGAAAAAAGTGACTTATGACCGTTTTTCACATTTATGACCATTCTGGCATCCCCAATGGTCACGGCCAATTCAGATGCTTGGCAACTGACTCATATTTATGATGGTTATAGTGTCCCAGGGTCATGTGATCCACTTTTGCAACCTTCTGACAAGCAAAGTCAGTGGAGAAGCCAGATTCACTTAACAGCCATGTTACTAACTTAATGATTCACTTAACAACTGTGGCCAAAATTAGTCACAAAGTGGGGCAAAATTCACTCAACAAATGTCCCACTTAGCAACAGAAACTTTGGGCTCAAAATTCTGGTTGTAAGTTGAGGACTACCTGCATTGTCAAATTTATCTGTTATGCCTTGAGGAAATGCAATTAAATGAACATACATTCAATAAAAAGAATGGCTTTGTCTCCATTATTCAGGGCATACCAGCTGGATGGGAGCATCAAATGCACAACTGAAGAACTGTAGGAGACGACCAGGTGAAGCCTGTGGGCGGGATCAAACGCACCATCAATCTGAACCCCTTACACCCCAACAAGAGACATAAGTGGCGCAGTGGTTAGAATGCAGTACTGCAGGCTACTTCTGCTGATTGCCGGCAGTTTGGCAGTTCGAGTCTCACCAGGCTCAAGGTTGACTCAGCCTTCCATCCTTCCGAGGTGGGTAAAATGAGGACCCAGATTGTTGGGGGGCAATAGGCTGACTCTGTAAACCGCTTAGAGAGAGCTGTAAAGCACTGTGAAGTGGTATATAAGTCTAAGTGCTATTGCTAAGTCCACCCCCCCACACTTGAAGTCTGTTGACACTTATCAGGCGCCAATTTGCCTCGACCATTAGTCAATCTGATTCTTGTCCATAGGTAGCACGGAATAAGCTACCTATGGAACTCAATCCTGGCTCCTGGTTTCTTGCATCTGACCAGAAAGATGCACTTCTGAAGGTTTTGCAGTCACGCAAACCGAGTTGAAAATAGTTCTCTTCCTTCCTACACAGAAGCAGCTGTAAGGAGGCTCCTCTGCGCAGTTTCAGCTCCTCCTGGAAGGAAAGCACCATTGTGGTTTACACTACCCACCCGTACCTTTTTTTTTTAAAGCTATTGTGTAAGGGGGATGGGGAAGAACAGGCATTTAGTACCGATGGGAGAAAAATGACTCATAAACAGTAATCTATTGACAACTCAAGGATGGGGGTGAAAGTTAAAACAGGGGTATCAAACTCAAGGCCCGGGGGCCAGATCCGGCCCGTGGGGTGCTTAGATCTGGCCTGCGGGACTGCCCTAGAAACAGCAAAGGACTGGCCCACGGTGCCTCTGCCAGCGAAAACGGAACTCAGGAGGACTGTGGCCGGCCTTCCCAAGCTCCGTTTTCGCTGGCAGAGGGTTGCAGGAGGCCATCGCAGCCAAAAACGGAGCTCGGGAGCCCGTTTTCGCTGGAGAGCGCTCAGGCCACCACAGGCACCCCCGACATGAGAGACGTCGAGCTGGCCACGTCCCCCCTGGCCACCCCCCCAAGGTCAAACACAAACCTGATTCGGCCCTCAATGAAATCGAGTTTGACACCCCTTGTATGGGTGAGAGGTTTTTCTGTGGACCAGAGGAGGCGTGGTTTCACATGCTGCCTGGATCCCATGGATGGGGCTTCGCATGTTTGCGTGGTTTATGGCATGCAGTGTCGGTCCACGGACTGAGGGGGGTTGGGGACCCTTGCTCTAAATCACACCACATAATAGTGAGTAACAGCTCAAACATAATACAGGTAGTCCTCAACTTATGACCACAACTGGGCCCAAAATTTCTGTTGCTAAGTGAGACTGTCAGGCTGAAGCCATCTTTTCCTGTCTCATAGTTGCCACAAATGTTGAACGGGGGAAGGGATGGCTTCAGCCAGGTTCGCTTCAGAGTTGACAGAGACATTTGTTAAGTGAGTTTTACCCCATTTTGTGATCGTTCTTGCCACATTTGTTAAGTGAACCGCTACAGTTGTTAAGTTAGTAACACATTTGTTAAGTGAACCTGGCTTCCCCATCGACTTTGTTTGTCAGAAGGTCACAAAAGGGGGATCACTTGACCCTGGGACACTGCAACCGTCATAAATATGAGTCAGTTGCCAAGCGTCTGAATTTTGATCATGTGACTAAGGGGATGCCACACCGGTCATAAGTGTGAAAAACAATTGTAAGTCACTTTTTCAGTGTTGTTGTAGCTTTGAATGGCCACTAAATGAACTGTTGTATGTCGAGGATTACCTGTAAACTATGTTCTCAAAGAGCTCAAGAGAAGCATGGACAACAGTTTGCAAGACTCAAAAAGACTGATAAATGCTTTTATGAAAACAGCCATGTGTTGATGAAACACTTGAGGGAAATAAAGCGAGGACTTCTGCCAGTAAACCCTCCCCCCCCCGATACTGAATAATGGAAGTCAGAGATGTGGCCAATCAACAAATGTTGGCCACCAGAAGCAGCCTCATCTCCAAGAGTGAGAATAGCAACCAACGTCTGCCAGATATTGTGTTGTATGCATGTACCTTGGAGTTAGTTTTGACTTTTGATGACTGCTTGGACTAGTCCCTATGGTTTCCTTGGTTATGTTTTTCAGAAATGGTTTGCCATTGCTTCCTTCCTCCTAGGGCTGAGAGAGAGTGACTGGCTCAAGGGTTACCCAGGACTAGAACCCAGAGTCTCCAGGTTTTTAGCCTGATACCTTGACTGTTAGATAGTGGGTAGAGATGACAGGAGACAGACTTCCAAGCAGCTCTTTATTTCAGCTCTTGTATCAGCAACCAGCGAAGAGCAGTCTGACAGCTTGCCCTTTTATAGGGAGCTGTCAGACAGACCAGCCAATAGCGTTTGAGCTTTTTCCCGCTCAAACGCTGGACCTGGTTGGAACCATGTAACACAGTTTAAACAGTTAGCACATAACACCCCTCCCCTCCTGGATGGAGCTGTCCAGCATACGTAATCACGCAGGTAGGCGGGGCGTTTTGGAGCACTACTAGACCTGCGCAATACAGATGGTGGTGAGGCAGC
>QLTV01001686.1:2336937-2358773 GCA_003457575.1 Thermophis baileyi | reverse complement strand
ATCCTATCCTATCCTATCCTATCCTATCCTATCCTATCCTAATTAATTTCTATTCCTATTCCTGTAATGTTTGCTTAACAGATCCTGAAAATTTTTTGTAAAATCAGATCACTTGTGTGGGTGACCCAATTTATGATTGTCACAAGGCATGACTGTGATGGGCAGTCTTCATTATGGTCTTAACTCGAGGGCTACCTGTAGCCAAATAATGGACCGCATTTTTAAGTTGCTCCCTAAAGAGCCGAGGTGGCGCAGTGGTTAGAGTGCAGTACTGCAGGCTACTTCAGCTGACTGTTCAGCAGTTCAGCGGTTCAAATCTCACCGGCTCAAGGTTGACTCAGCCTTCCATCCTTCCGAGGTGGGTAAAATGAGGACCCAGATTGTTGGGGGCAATATGCTGACTCTGTGAACCGCTTAGAGAGTGCTGTAAAGCACTGTAAAGCGGTATATAAGTCTAAGTGCTATTGCTATTGCTAATTAACTGATGAAGCCAGAATCTGCATCTCCGTCCTTCAAACCAATGTCACAAAATGAACACCTGGGTCATCTGCCAAGGTTTCGGATGACCCCTAGAGAGTTTTCAACATTTGGAACCAAGTCGTGTTTTTTACTGTGAGAAGAGGAAAAATCACACAGTTGCAGGGCAAAGATAGTAAGTGTACAGATAATATCAAGTAAACGAAATTTAGTTTTCATTCTGACCCTGCTCACTTTTTTGAAGGCAGCCTTATATGCATGGGTCTATACTCTCTTCTGAACCAGATTCAATATCAGACAGATGCAAAAACAAATTTTCTTTTGAGCTACCACGGAGAGCCAGATGATTAAATATTTTATACCAGTCAGATTCTTTTTCAGGGATTCGATCAGCTCGGGAAGTTTTGGCCGGGTTCTTTCAGGAAATGTTGGTGAGCTGAGCCAAGAGATTTATTGTACGAAGCTTTTCACGGTCCTGTTTTTCTCCCCAAGCCTTTTTATGTTGGTTTCTAAGTAACTGCTTTGAAGATTGTTATTTCTTTTCTATAATGGTAGTAAACTACACTGTGACCCCTTTTTGGAGACAAAAAAACCCACCCCTCCTGCCTATAAATCTTTTTATTTAAGATAAATCTTGTCTTGGTGCCTACTTGAGGTCACCTTGTCAACATGTCTTTGAAAACTGGGTTCATATGGGGAAAATAGTCTGGTTTTGTAACATTTTATCTCTTGTGCGTTTACTCTTGAATATATTCTATGCAGAACCCTTAAACAGATTAACATTGCCTTCTGAGCGGGCATTCCTGTTTATCAAAATTGCAAATTACCTCCAAATTAGAACTTTGCAGGAGGAGAGCTGCTTTAATGCACGGTAGCAAAAACTCAAGAGGAGTCTGGCAAGGATTTTTTCCAACTTCAGGTAGTCCTCAAATTACAACTGTTCATTTAACCATGGTTCAAGGTCATGATGGCCTTGGAAAAAGCGACTTATCACCTGTACTCAAACTTACAACCACGGAAGCAATTCGGAGTCACGTGATCACAATCTGGGTGCTTGGCAACTGGCTCGCATTTATGACTGCTTACACCATCCTGAGGTCTTGTGATCACAATTTGTGGCCAATTTCCAGCAAAAAAAAAAAACATGCATGGGAGAACTGAGTTCACTTAACAACCATGGTGCTTTGCTTAATGACCATCATACAAATTGTTGTAAAATCAGGTCTGATTTGACCTATGATTTATGATGGAAATTCTAGTTCCAATTTTGATCATTAATTCGAGGATTATCTGTAACAAATTTTATTAAAGGGCATGAAGCATGAAAACAGTATGCATGAAAACAGAGAAGATCAGAACTCCCCTTGATAAGAATGTTAGAGGTTTCTGCAATCAGCACAGCGACACATGTAGCTAGGACACCAAAGGAGGAAAATCTAACATTTCCCCCCCTCCCCTTTAATATCTTGGTAAAATTCCGCTTTGAGGCCCAGATAAATAGATTCTTCTTTTTATGCAGCCAACTAAATGAACAGCCAACTTAAAATGAGACCTAACAAAAATTCAGCCTTTTAACAGAATAGATTAACAGAGTTGGAAGGGACCTTATAGGTCATCTAATCCAACCCCCCCGCCGCCCAAACAGGAGACCCTACACCAGTTCTGACAGATGACAGTTTAGTCTCTTCTTGAACGCCTCCAGTGATGAAGCTCCCACAACTTCTGAAGGCAACTTCTGTTCCAGGGGTGAAATCCAGCAGGTTCTGACAGGTTCTGGAGAACCGGTAGCGGAAATTTTGAGTAGTTCGGAGAACCGGCAAATACCACCTCTGGCTGGCCCCAGAGTGGGGTGGGAATGGAGATTTTGCAGTATCCTTCCCCTGCCACGCCCACCAAGCCACACCATGCCCACCAAGCCACACCCACAGAACCGGCAGTAAAAAAAATTGGATTTCACCACTGTTCTGTTCCATTGGTGGATTGTTCTCACTGTCAGAAAATTTCTCCTTATTTCTAGGTTGAATCGCTCCTTGATCAGTTTCCATCCATTATTCCTTGTCTGGCCTTCAGGTGCTTTGGAAAATAGCTTGACCTCGTCCTCTCTGTGGCAGCCCCTCAAATATTGGAACACTGCTATCATGTCTCCCCTGGTCCTTCTGTTCACTAAGCCTAAAAGTCTAGAAGCAGATTGTAAGTTTTATTTATTTAATATTGTGCTTGTGGTCCTTTGGATAGATCAAGAACCAGCATTTGTTCAAACAAACCTCCCCATGCAGCTTGGAAAGAAAACACCAGAGCTCCAGACCGATCCATTCTCCCTGCACCTGAAATGAGTTACACAGGTAGTCCTTGGCTTATGACCAATCACTTAGCAACTGTTCAAAGTTACAACAGACACCCCCAAGTGTAGAGTTAATTCTGACATTCCAACAGCTCCCTCCCTCCCCCCGCACAGTCACATGATCACATTTGGGGCGCTTGTCAACTGGCCCACATTTGTGGCTAGTTGCAGTGTCCCCCAGTCAGCTGACCACGATTTACAATGCTTTTGCCGAAAACCAGTGTTCGTTTCCAGTTTTTGGCAAAAACACCCCATAGCAACAATGGATTCACTTAACAACCACGGTGATTCATTTAATGACCACTCCAAAAAAAAGTTGTAAAATCAAGCGTGTCACACAATGACCTGCTTGACAACCTTCACAACTTGACAATCTTCACTATAATCCCTTGGTTATAAAAATGGGCGAAGGGAACCTTTCACAATTTTGCACATGGTGATTTTACAAAGCTGGGAAGGCAACTCACGGTGCCCTAGCAGAACCTCAAGAGGCAATCCCCACTTCATCTTTTTTTTTTAAAAAACCCTCTTCTCTCCCTCTGATACTCTCCAAACTCAGCCTTTGTGGCTTATCCAATCAACAATTCTTAAAGAAGGCATAGCTTATGCGTTATGTGAACCAGATTACGTGTACAGAATGCTAATACCTCAAATGAAAAAGATTTCTTCCCCCAAAAGCTGAAATAATCCAAGAAAGCGGTAATCAAGAATTTAAGTCATTTATTTCAAAACCATATAAATGTTTACTCTGGGCCAGCCTTTCCTGACGGGGCTATCGGCTCTTTGAGAGATGCCTAAATCAGAGTGATATTTTTTTTTACCATGCATGGTTTTTACAGAGTTCTCTTTAGCGAGATTTATTGAGGTGGGGCTACAAAATTCCAGTAACTGAGATAGTTTCTATTTAGAGCTAATTAGTCCTTCTGTTTACAGTACTGGTAATCTTCGACTTACGACCAAAATTGAGCCCAAAATTTCTATTGCTAAGTGGGACATTTGTTAAGTGAGTTTCGCCCCATTTTACAACCTTTCTTCACACAGTTGTTAAGTGAATCACTGAAGTTGTCAAGTTGCTTACATGATTGTTAAGCGAGTCTGGCTTTCCCGTTGACTTTGCTTGGCAGAAGGTCGCAAAAGGGGGATCGCATGACCCCGGGATACTGCAAACGTCATAAATATGAGTCAGTTGCCAAGCGTCTGAATTTTGATCACGTGAACATGGGGACGCTGCAACGGTCGTAAGTGTGAAATGTGGCCATAAGTCACTTTTTTCAGTGCCATTGTAACTTCAAGTGGTCACTAAATGAACTGTTGCAAATCGTGGGCTACCTGTATTAAGGCATCAATGTTTTTTGTATGGACCGCTGAGAATCGATTCCCGTCGGTTATAATGCAGAAGGCTGAAAAACTGGCAGTGCAGCCTCCTGAATCTGTATCAGGCTAGGAACCAACCCTGACCAGTTCTTCGTAATGTGCCATGCTACAGTGTCCATAATCCCCTACCCCATTCTTTCCTTCTGACCGCAGCTGGTGTACAGCATGCTTTAGGCTCTTCAGAATGAGTATCACATAGATTCTGGTTATTATGATTGTATATCTATATTTAATTTAACATTTAAGACTTCAGAATGATTTTTGTGACAATACACAAAAAAATACACACAAAAAAAATACACCAAAAAAAAATATATATACACGAGCTCACAATAGATACAAACTCAATGTAAACTGCTCCAAACTTGATTGCAAAAAATTTGACTTCAGCAACAGAGTGGTCAATGCCTGGAATACATTACCCGACTCTGTAGTTTCTTCCCCAAACCCCCAAATCTTTAACCTTAAACTCACTACCATTGACCTCACCCCATTCCTAAGAGGTCTGTAAGGGGCGTGCATAAGCGCACCAGCGTGCCTACCGTCCCTGTCCTAAAGTTCCCATGTATTCGAAAAATATGTACTCGAAAAATATGTACTCAAACTATGTTTGTACTTATTATATACTCATATTAATATTTATACTTTACCTGTAATCATATACATGCTTGACAAAATAAATAAAAATAAAAAAATAAAAATAAGATGGCAACAGCATGTAACACAAAAATAAGCACCACTCTTATAGACTTAATATAGAAAGCTAAAGCAGCTCAATATAACATTGTCTCTACGGCTGCCTTTACACCCCGTTTTAAGTAACAACAAGGAGAAACCAGGTGGGGTAATATAATATTTCTTAACTCCATCCAAATCTCCCTCTAGAGCACTTCTAGAATCTAACCAACTCCCAGAATTCCCCAGCCCGACATTTTCAAATTGCTCTAGACCGGTTTATTGTTATATTGTTATATTTTTATTTATTATTTGTTTATTATTTGTTTATTATTATATCAAATTGCTCTAGACTTCTCAACCATGTCAACTTCAAGATATGTGGACATCAGCTCCCAAAATTCCCCAGCCAGCCATTTTGAAGTCCACAGTTCTTCAAGTTGCCAAGATTGAGAAACGTTGCTATGGAGGTTAGAGAACAAATTCCTTAGTCAACCCACAATTGTTCACCTCCTTTGCATCAGCCCAAGAAGAGGTGGATAAGAAGGCTCTGGAAAGGGTACAGGAGAAGGAAAGGAGAGGAGAGGAGAGGAGAGGAGAGGAGAGGAGAGGAGGAAGGAGGAAGGAGGAAGGAGGAAGGAGGAAGAAAAAAAGGAAAAGGAGGAAGGAAAAGGAGGAAGGAAAGAAGGAAGGAAGGAAGGAAGGAGCAAGCTATGCTGCGCAACATTAGTCACAAGGAAGCCAATTCAGCAGGATTCCTAGTAATGAGAACCCTTTTACATGGATTTCCTGGCAACCATTAGAGCTACAAGCTTGATTTTTTTAAAAATGATGGATGCACTTTTATGGAAGGTACAACAAACAAAATAATGCAAGCCATTAATCTAGCCATTAAGCGTGCATTAATCATCAGAAAGTAAGTATAAGCAAGATTCCAGGTCAGAAGGTGCTAATAGCAAAAGGAGCATAAGGTGGGTGGGCATTCCTATAAAGGAGCATTCAGGTAGTCCTTGACTAACAACCACACTTGGGACTGGAACTGCCATTGCTAAGCAGTGTGGTCGTTAAATAAGTTATGTCTGATTTTACTATTATTTTTCCCACGGTTGTTAAGAGAATCCTGAGTTGTTAAGCCAATCCATCTTCCCCCATTGATTTTGCTTGTTGGAAGCTGCCTGGGAAGGTTATAAATGGGGATCCCATGACCCAGAGATGCTGTAACCATCAAATACATGCCAGTTGCCAAACGCCCAAATCGTGATCGTATGGTCGAGAGGATCTACAGGCAGTCCTCGACTTACAACAGTTCATTTAGTGACCGTTCAAAGTTACAACAGCACTGAAAAAAGTGACTTATGGCCGTTTTTCACACTTACGACCGTTGCAGCATCCCCATGTTCACGTGATTTACATTCGGATGCTTGACAACTGATTCATATTTATGACAGTTGCAACCTTCTGACGAGCAAAGTCAATGGGAAAAACAGACCCCCTTAACAACCGTGTTACTAATTTAAGAACTGCAGTGATTCACTTAACAAATGTGGCAAGAAAAGTCGTAAAACGGGACAAGCTGCTTTACAAATGTTTCACTTAGCAACATAAGCTTTGGGCTCGATTGTGGTAGTAACTTGAGGACTACCTGTACAAGGGTCGTAAATGCAAGGACTGATTGTAGATCACTTTTTTTTCCAGCACCATCATAACTCTGGATATTTAATCCAAGGACTGCCCGTAATTCAAAAGCATGCAAATGCAAATAGATAAATAGGTACCACCTCGGTGGGAGAGTAACAGTGCTCCATGACGTCGGGCTGCCCGGGCTCCATTTTGCTGGCAGAGGGCTGCAGGAGGCCGTCGTGGCCGAAAAAGGAGCCTCGACGAGTGACGTCGAACTGGCCACGCCCACCCCATGCCCACCCCAGCCCCCAGAGGTGAAACACAACCCTGATGTGGCCCTCAATGAAATTGAGTTTGACACCCCTGTCCTAGATGATCCTCTGGCTGAACCTTTAATAATCCTGGATGAAATGATGAAGGATGAACAACTAGAGCAGAGGTCTTCAAACTTGGCAACTTTAAGACTTGTGGACTTCAACTCCCAGAATTCTCCAGCCAGCATAGCTGGCTGGAGAATTTTGGGAGTTGAAGTCTACAAGTCTTAAAGTTGCCAAGTTTGAAGACCTCTGAACTAGAGAATGAAAAATTTGCTTCTTATTTTCACAAAAGAAAAAAAAAGTGGGTGGGCTAGTCAACATGATGTTCATTTCTGCAAAGTTTCTGGTACAGATCACAAAACAAATACTCTTTAAGCACCTTGAAAGCAACTAGAATTTACCATGGTTTTGTTAAGAACGGTGTTTCCAGAACAACCCAATCTCCTTTAGTAATCTCCTGAATAAATCTACAACAAACTATTGTTATATTATCTCTAGATTTCAATAAAGCATTTGACAAAATGCTCTTATCGCTAGCAAGCTTGTTAAGCATGTGTTGAATGGCATGGATGGATACATAGCTGGCTTAAAATCATATCCAAAGAAATGTTCATCGGTGGCTCTTCATTAAACTGGAGGGAGGTATTTAGTGGGATGTGAAAAGGTTCAGCTGTAGACCTCGGGCTCTTCAACATTTTTATTAATGAACTGAATGAGGAGACAAAATGAATATTTATCACGCTTGCAAGTAACCCAGTTGGATAAGATAGATAATACTTTAGCACAGGGGTCACCAATCTTTCGGACCTCAGGGACCACTAAATTCATAATTTTAAATCCCGTGGACCACTAATATGAATGAGTGATGGGATGGGGTCCTTCAGGCACTTAGCTTGGCCACCTGTTAGCGGAGAGAAGTAACCGGGGTCAACCCTAGGTTTGCTGTCCATTGCAGCTAGGAATCTCAAATATGGCCAAGAATGAATGTTTGTCTTGTAGCCAGCCCGGGCGCTAGATCGGCCCCCTGAAAACACTGCCTTTTGAGGAGCCCGGCCAAAGTTTCACGTGCCAGTCACTGAAACGCCTGGACTCCCAGGGAAGGAGGGGGGAAGGGCTGGAGCTACTAAACAGGCAGCCAAGCTAAGTGCCTAAAGGACCCCATCCCGACAGCGAGCGGAAGTAATTGCTTCGGCGGGCTATATCTGGCCCAGGGGCCATAGTTTGAGGATCCCTGATTTAGTGCAATATAAAAAATGCAAAAATGCAAAGATTTTTCTGCGGACCACCAAAATTTTCTCGTGGACCAGTTGGTGACCGCTGCTTTAGCAGATCCAGAGGTGGGTTCCTCCCGGTTCGCACCGGTTCTATAGAACCGGTAGCAAACTGCTGGTGACGTCACGGAGCTGGTTCTGTTGGTGCTGGTCCGTGGATGCCGCCATCTTTTTTTTGGATTTTTTTTTTTTGGATTTTTTGCTTCACCTCCCCCTTCTGCGCATGCGCAGAAGCCGAGTCCCCGGCACTGCGCATGCACCGCCATCTTGTTTTCAGCTTTTTTGGGGGGAATTTTTTTGCGAATTTTTGTCACTGCGCATGCGTGCGTGGTGCAGGAGGAAGCGAACCGGCGGTGAGGTAAGTTAGAACCCACCCCTGAGCAGATCTAAATAAAATTCAAAACAATCTAAACATATTAAAAATGGGATGGAAATAACAGACTGAAATTTAGCAGAAATAAATGCAAAGACATTGGGAAACAGAAAACACAGGTAAATCTCTGGGAAGGAAGGAAGGGAGGGAGGGGAAGAACAGGGCTGCCCAGTGACCTTGGCAACTTTAAGACCTATGGACTTCAATTCCCAGAATCATGGCTGGCTGGGGAATTCTGGGAGTTGAAGTACACAAGTCTTAAAGTTGCCACGGTTAGATACCCCTGGTTTAGAAGAATCTAAACCCAGAGGAACATCAAGAAGTCTTGTTTGTTACTTTGGAAGGCGAGATATGAAATAATGGATTAAAGTTATAGAAAGGTAAATTTTGACTGAAAAAAAATTCTTAGTGGATAATGGGACCAAAGACTGAAGGCATCCGGGCAGCCGTTCATCAGGAATGTTTTAATTTGGATTCCTGCACTTTGATGAAGGGAGGAAGGGAGCACACCCCTGGCCCTTTCCGATCCTATGATTCTTTTCTAATGTGCACTATTATGATTATAGAGCCGCAGTGGCGCAGTGGTTAGAGTGCAGTACTGCAGGCTACTTCTGCTGATCCGGCTGCCAGCAGTTTGGCAGATCGAATCTCACCAGGCTCAAGGTTGACTCAGCCTTCCATCCTTCCGAGGTCGGTAGAATGAGGACCCAGATTGTTGGGGGCAATAGGCTGACTCTGTAAACCGCTTAGAGAGGGCTGTAAAAAGCACTGTGAAGTGGTATATAAGTCTAAGTGCTATTGCTATTATATGCTATTTAAAAAATAGGTACTGTATATGCTATTTTTTAAATAGCATATACCACTATAGGAAGTCTCTGTGTTGAGAGCGTTTGACTTACGGAGAACCTGTAGCTGTCACTGGATTGCCATGAAGCCAATTCTATTACAAGTTTGAATGGTTTGTAATAACGAATGTACACACTACTTTGTGATAGCCATGAAACTATTGTGTGGTTTCAGTGGTTCGGCAGCTCAGGGAAGGAGAATGCTGCTTGCCATTGTAAATCTCGTGCTGTGCTGAGCGTGTAACTTTGGCTTAATTTTGTCTCTTATTTACCCTTGTAACCCGAATCACAAATACAATTTAAGCGCTGGTGATGTATCAAAGAAAAGGAAAACAATCACGACTGAAAATAAATTGGAAGTAATAAAGCAATTGGAACAGCGGATGGTAGCATTTGAAGGCGAAGAAGACCAGGATCTAAAAACTCGAAAACAAAAAAGTATTTGATGAAAAAGTTAGCTAAAGCCTTTCACCTAATTGAAGCAGGGATGGCAAAGTTATAGGTTTTGTTGTTAGTTGCGAAGTCGTGTCCGACCCATCGCGACCCCATGGACAATGTTCCTCCAGGCCTTTGTCATATCTTTTTGGAAATGGCAACCCACTCCAGTATCTTTGCCATGAAAATTCCATGGACAGTACCAAAAGTTATAGGGGCAAGATCCTAATACAGAGAGGTTCAGCAATGTTGACTGAACAGTTATGGAAGGCCTCAGCTAACTACAATGCCATTTAGGATGAGGAACAGAAAAGTTCTATAATCCCAACGTATCAACCTCCCTTGATATGTACTCCAAGGTAAAGATAAAATATATACTGTACTCAGGGGTGGGTTCTAACTTACCTCGCTGCCGGTTCGCTTCCTCCCATGCCGCGTGGGCCACGTGGGCGCACACGCGCATGTGCAGTACCGAAAAATAAAAAAAATTCCAAAAAAAAAAAGCCAAAAACAAGATGGTGAAACATGCGCAGTGCTGGAAACTTGGCTTCTGCGCATGCGCAGAAAAATTTTTTTAAAAAAAAAATCCCCCCCCCCAAAAAAGATGGCGGCACCCACGGACCGGCACCAACCGAACCAGATCTGTGACGTCAACGTGACGTCACCAGCGGGTCACTACCGGTTCGGGCGAACCGGTCCGAACCGGGAGGAACCCACCTCTGACCGTACTACAGGGAGTCCTCAACTTACGACCATCCTGTCAAGCCTGAATTTGATTGGGATGTGGGATTGTTTGCTTGCTGGGGCATTCTGACATGAATTCAGTTTGACACAGCTTGGAGCTGGAGGAGGATGGAGCCTCCAGTCAAAACATCATTCCTAGCTGATGAGTCAACCACATTCCAACTGATGAGTCAACCACATTCTGGTTGATTGGATGAGAAGGAGGAGAGATGTCGCTGAGCAACCAGCTCACATCTTGGTTGGACAATGTGACAGTTGTTTTGAAAACCTGATAAACTGAAACTTATATTGGAGTGAAAAGCCCGGGAACTTTAGTACTGGCTTTTCACTAGTAGCGCCAAGATGATGTATCTGAATAAATTTGTTCTTTGAGGAAAAGCAATGCCTCTGAGTTCAATTTGTAATGGGTGCATTACTTGGAGCCTGACACTAAGCCAAGGTACAATGGCACTGAAAAAAATGACTTAAAACCAACCCTTGCACTGACAACCATCACAGCATCCCTATGGTCATGGGACCAAAATTCAGACACTTGGCAACCAGCATATATTTCTGATCGTTGCAGTGTCTAGGGGTCATATAATCACCGTTTGCAACATTCCCAACATTCCAACAAGCAAAGACAATGGGGGAAGCTGGATTGTCTTAATGACTGCGTGATTCACTTAACGATTGCAGTGATTCGCTTAATAACCATGGAAAAATCATAAAATTGGGCGGGACTCACTTCGCTGCCTCGTTGAGCAACAGAAATTTTGGTCCCAGTTGTGATTGTAAGTCAAGGACTACCCTGAAAGTATTAAGACAAACATTTACTAACTGAGATTATATCAGAAACGTAGGTACCTGTTCTGGCTTACTTACAAACTTGACTTAAAGACAGATTTTGCTACAGCTCTTGTTTGTAACCTGGGGATTGCCCCTATCTGTAATACTAGAAAAGGGCTTGTTCCTCCTCCGTGCTTTAAAATCTGATGCTCTGAAGTAAGAGCCTTGTGGGGTTCCCACGGGAAGTCACAGTAACTTATAGTAAGACAACATGAATGGCTAAAAGTCAGCCAGAATTTAAAGCAATTAAATTAGCTTGCACTTGATGTGAAGAAGGCAAGCCATGAGAGCACAAAAGAGAGACCCTGGGGGCATGTGATAAAGAGATAGATCAATGTGAAGTTCCTTATCAAAGAAGGAATTACGGTGGTCTTACATCTAAAATATACTGTACAGGTCTAAGCCGAGACGTGCCGGAAGTTCAACAGGGAGGTTCTGAAATTAGATGCATTTCCAAGAGGCTAGGATAAAAAGCTTGCAAGTAGTAAAGGTTCTCCCCGGGGTGAATACCACATTTTTTCACACACATGCAAAATCAGGATGTGTTTGTGTGTGCCCACACAAGAAATACCAAAACTGCAGAAAAAGTAAGTGAGTGTGCTTTCTCTAGCACACTAAGCTTTGTAAGTTATGAGAAGTTCATGCACGGTGTACGTTGTTTGATTGTGGTTTTTAAAAAAAAAATACTTTTTCTTGAGTTTTTTCACATTAAAAAGACAAAACATAATTTCACTAATACTGCTTGTCGCTATCGGAAGTTCCTTCTTCATTCTACATTTTCCATATCTAAGGCTATTATTCTTAACTTAAATATTCTTAATTGTGGTTCTTGAACAAGGGCTAATTAATCAGCCTTAATCAGCCATAAGAGAGACAGTTTAGTGTTATTTACAGTACAGGTAGTCCTCGACTTACAACAGTTTGTTTAGTGACCGTTCAAAGTTACAATGGCACTGAAAAATGTGACTTATGACCATTTTTCAGAGTTACGACCCTTGCAGCGTCCCCATGATCACGTGATTAAAATTCGGATGCTTGGCAACTGGTTCATATTTATGACCATTGCTGTGTCCCAGGGTCATGTGATCCCCTTTTGCGACCTTCTGACAAGCAAAGTCAACAGGGAAGCCAGATTCACTTAAGAACCAGGTTACTAACTTATCAACTGCAGTGATTCATTTAACCAATGCGGCAAGAAAAATCGTAAAATGGGGGCAAAACTCACTTAAATGTCTCACTTAACAACAGTAATTGTGGGCTCAATTGTGGTTGTAAGTTGAGAACTACCTGTATTTATTTATTATTTGTATCCTGACTTTATTATTTTTACAAATAACACGAGGCAGCAAACATATCTAACACACCTTCCTCCTCCTATTTTCCCCACAATAACTCTGTGAGGTGGACTGGGCTGAGAGAGGGGGACCGACTCAAAGTCACTCAGTTGGCTTTCATGGTTACGGCGGGACTTGAACTCACAATTCTTCAATTTTATAGCCTGGTGCCTTAATCCCTAGACCAGTGTTAGCGAACTTTTTCAGCACCAAGTGTCGAAACGGGAGTGTGCACGGGCGCGCGCTGGAAACAGGAAGAGCAGTTCCCTGGCAGGCATGTGCGCGCAAAGACCAACTGGCCGTATGCGCATGCCGGAAACCAGAAGCTCAGCTTCCCGGCGCGTGCATGCGCACCAGAGAGCTATTCTTCCAGTTTCCGGCGCTCCTGCGCGCGTGAAGACCAGCTGGCCAGCATGCATGTGCACTCCAGAACCTGGAAGAGCAACAGGCGATGGCTGGCATGCCCGGAGAGATGGCTCTGCATGCAGGGGTGGGTTCTGACTTACCTCGCTGCCGGTTCGCTTCCTCATGTGCTGCGTGGGCGCGCGCGCCTTGCGCACCATGTGAGTGCTTTGCGAACGCCTTGCACACCGCATGACGCACCACGCAAGCACGTGCGCACTTCACGTGCATGCGCAGTGCTAAAAACCAAGCTTCTGCACATGCGCAGAAGCAAAAAAACAAGATGGCAGCGCCATAGGCGCCGCCGAGAGCCGGTTCGGGCGCGTGTCCAGCCAGCCATCACTGCCGGTTCAGCGAGCAGGGGGGAATTCCCGCTACCAGTTCTATAGAGCCGATCCGAACCGGCAGGAACCCACCTCTGTCTGCGTGCCACTTCCGGCACGTGTGCCATAGGTTCGCCATCACTGCCCTAGACCAAACTGACTCTCAGTGTAGTGGCTAATATGTCAGGCTAGAAAACCAGGAGACCGTGAATTCTAATTTTGCTTTGGATATGAAACTGACTGACAGAGGGTCACTCACCCTGTGTCAGCCCTAGGAAGAAGCAGGCAATGGCCCACCATTTTTGAAAATCTTGCCAAGAAAACCACAGAGACCTGTCCAGGCAGCACCAGGTGTCGACATTTACTCAAAGGCATTGATAGGAAATCACATACCATATTTTGCTAACTTCAATAGCAGCATCAACAAAACACGTGAAGCCCAAAAGGTCAAAGCACATTTCAGTTTAGCCTCATGTGTGAATTAAGTCACATCCATCCATATGTTCAGACTGCCACGTAGAAATTCATTCAGCATCTGCAACGCAGAAGTCTCAGGGAGAGAAAAAAAAACCCGATCTGTTAAATTCCACACTTTCTGTGAACAACCTTAACTAACTTGTTGTTGTTTAGATGTGTCGAGATTATACCAGTGGTGAAATCCAATTTTTTTTACTACCGGTTCTGTGGGCGTGACTTGGTGGGCATGGCTTGGTGGGCGTGGCAGGGGAAGGATACTGCAAAATCTCCATTCCCACCCCACTCCTGGGGGAAGGATACTGCAAAATCTCCATTCCCTCCCCACTCTGGGGCCAGCCAGAGGTGGTATTTGCCGGTTCTCCGAACTACTCAAAATTTCCACTACCGGTTCTCCAGAACCTATCAGAACCTGCTGGATTTCACCCCTGGATTATACCCTGCAGAGTTTCCAGCTAACCTGAAACTCACCTGAAGCGTTATCCTCCTTTGGGGAATGTCAAAAACTGAACATCAACTCTAGATGTTTGTCAAGTCTAATTTAGCCTGGTCAATTAATATACATTTAAACAACAATCTTTGTAAGATGGGGGAAATCATAATATAGATATGTATTTATTTATTTGATTTCTATAGCTGAATAGAGTGAATAGGTTTTTCACCCTGGATGTTTTGTATTTTAACATCATTTTCCTTCCTTTTTGGGGGCCCCATAACTATGTTCTTTAATAAATAAGCATCTGTTTTAGCCCTGTCTATTGACATACTTGTAACCAGCAGCATTTGCATCATGGAGAAAAACCTGGACATATAGCTAAGAGGTACTAAACATCTAGGCTCATATACTGCTAATTCTCAACTTTCAACCACAAATTGGTTTTGGAATTTCTCAGCAAGGTGGTTGTTGAGTGAGTCGTGCCTCGTTTTATGACTTTTTTGCCATGTTGTTAAGCGAATCACACAGTCATTAAGTAAATCTGGCTTCCTTGATTGACTTTGTCAGAAGCTGACTGGGAAGGTTGCAAATGGTGATCACATGACCCCGGGACACTGCAACCAACATAACTACTTGCTGTTGGCCAAGCATCTGAGTTGATCACACATAACCATGGGGATGCTCTGATGGTCACAAGGGTAAAGACTGGTCATGATTCACTTTTTTCAGTGCTGTTGTAACTTTGAATGGTCTAGGATTGGAATGGAATGGAATGGAATGGAATGGAATGGAATAGAATGGAATAGAATAGAATAGAATAGAATAGAATAGAATAGAATAGAATAGAATAGAATAGAATAGAATAGAATAGAATAGAATGAGCTGGAAGGGACCTTGGAGGTCTTCTAGTCCAACCCCTTGCTCAGGCAGGAAACCCTATACCATTTCAGACAAATGGTTATCCAATCTCTTCTTAAAAACTTCCAGTGTTGGAGCATTCGCAACTTCTGGAGGCAAGTCGTTCCAGTGATTAATTGTTCTAACTGTCAGGAAATTTGGTTGTAAGTCAAGGTCTACCTGCATCTAGAATGGTTGCAAGTCAAGGCCTACCTGTACCTAGAAAATGTTGGAGAAGGCACCTGAACTATGAAAGCCTTTGTGCTTTGCAGCACAATTGTCAGGACCGTCTCAAGCTGTCTGGGGGTTCTCCCCCCCCCACTTTGGCTAAAAGATTTTGCTTAGCCAAGCAAGTACTAAACAGCCACGGACTTCTTACTCTTTCTTAATTTGAAAGCCTGCAGAGAGTGGAATACAAATCTAACACACCCAAACAGGTTACTAGGCAACACAGCAAAACGGACAGCAACATAAATAATCCATTCTAAAGTAATTATGCTTTTCATAATTAAAGATTATAATAAATCCGATAGATCCCAACAGGATGTCGAGTAATTCATTCATATGGCAGCTGTTAACTGTTTCCAAACAGATATATTAGCACCTAACCTTTAACGATAAAATCATACAAAAACAGGAATTAAATTTAGTCAAACAACAGCTAGTCTTTCCATTAACTAATAGCCCTTGTGTAGATCCTTCTCTGAAATGATATACACAGGTAGTCGTTGACTTACAACCACAATTGGTAACAGAAGTTCTGTTGCTAAGCAAGGTGGTTGTTATGTGAGTCACACCTGATTTTACAACCTTTTTGCCATGGTTGTTAAGTGAATCACTGAAATTGTTAAGAGAATCCAGCTTCCCCCATTGACTTCACTTGTCAGAAGGTTCCAAAGGCTGATCACATAACCCGGGGAGTCCAGGGATGAAATCCAGCAGGTTCTGACAGGTTCTGGAGAACCGGTAGCGGAAATTTTGAGTAGTTCGGAGAACCGGTAGCGGAAATTTTGAGTAGTTCGGAGAACCGGTAGCGGAAATTTTGAGTAGTTCAGAGAACCGGCAAATACCACCTCTGACTGGCCCCGCCCCCATCTATTCTCTGCCTCCCGGGTCCCAGCTGATCAGGAGGAAATGGGGATTTTGCAGTAACCTTCCCCTGGAGTGGGGTGGGAATGGAGATTTTACAGTATCCTTCCCCTGCCACGCCCACCAAGCCACGCCACGCCCACCAAGCCACGCCCACAGAACCGGTAGTAAAAAAAAATGGATTTCACCACTGCCGGGGACACTGCAACCGTCATAAATACATGCCAGTTGCCAAGCATCTGAATTTTGATCAGGTGACCATGGGGATGCTGCAACAGTCGTAACTGTGAAAAACAGTCATAAGTCACTTTTTCCAGTGCCGTTGTAACTTTGAATGGTCACTAAACAAATGATTGTAAGTTGAGGACTCCCTGTATTGGGGAAATGGAACGAACCGTTGAACATTAAAGCACCTGGCCAAATCCTAAAAGTAGCAACGCTTCTTCCACTAAGGCAGTGGTTCTCAACCTTCCTAATGCCGTGACCCCTGCCCTGCTGCCGCGACCCATGCCCCGTCCCCTCCCCGCGCGCAATGAGGTGACAAAGGGGGCGTGGCACCAAGATGGCGGGCTAGCGCGCGCTTAGGCGACCCCTGTGAAAGGGTCGTTCGACCCCCAAAGGGGTCGCGACCCACAGGTTGAGAACCGCTGCACTAAGGAGTCCTTAAATGAGTACTGCAGATCTCACAGTGGGGAACGTGGCACATGTGCCAGAGATACAGAAACAAGGAACCAAAAGTACAAGAAGCCAGCCAGAAAAACCCCAACCAACCTGCTACCACATATGTTTTTAGCTGTGATTTGGCAGCAAACTGCTAATCGCCTAGGAAAATGGATAGCAGAACTTAAGTGGTTTTGTAACCTATGAATGGAAGCAGCTGGACGTAAGGACACTATTTATGTTTGAAGTGGGGTGAACAGTTAGATCATAAAATATAGTCATGTGGATTAGAAGAGGTTATATTTTCTTTTTTTTTTAAAGAAAAGGTTTTGCCTTTATTTAGCAAAGCAGAACGAAGAAGAAAAGAGTAAAAGAAAAAAAGAAAGAAATGAGAAAGCAATACAACTATCTTCCTACCTATATGGACTTCTCATACCTATGTGTATGTGATGACCCAGGGCAAGGCAAGGAGGCAACACAGCCAGCTGATAATTCAAACTCCCCTTTATTGCTCCAACTTTCCCCCAAACGCTCTCACGTTTATGGCAAGTCCCGGAGCAAAGCGCTCTCACACACATTCAGCAGCCTGTGGCTGCAAATAGTCCAGCAAAAAGCTGTTAGCACAATAGCTTCAAGGCAAGAAGTCCAACGAAGCAAAGGAACAATGCAATGAGTTCACGAAGCAGAGGAACAAGGCAATGATAAGGCAAGAAGTCCAGCGAACTCCAGACCTCGGCAATGGCACACAAAACTCCACGAATTCAGTGCTTGTTCCCGACAAGCGCCCCTCCCCACAGCGTTTCCTTAAGTCTCAGTCCCCAGGTGTGCCTTGTGAAGAGGGGCGGGGTGCTCTCCTCCCGAGTCGGGTCAGCCTGCGCTGTTCCCACATCCTCTCCACTCTCCGTGCTCGTGGAACAGGAGGGGGCGGTCCTTGCTCGTCGCCTGAGCTCCTTCGCTCCTCATTTCCACTGCCTGCCCTGTCTTCCCCCCTCTCTCGGTCGTTCTGCCCCCATTCCTCCCTGCTGGTAAGCTGTCCCAAGCCTGAGGGACCCAGGGCTGCATCCTCGACCTCCATTGGCCCCAGCTCCGGCTCGTCCTCCTCCGCGGACTCAGGCTCCGATAGGGCCATGACAGTGTACGTGTACAAAAGTTTATATAATGGTAGTTCCAGTAAAGGGTTTTACCATCTTTCATCGTAATTGTCCATAGAAAATCTATGTTTCCAAACAAATCATTCTGAAGTAGCACATCCCATCAGATCTTCAATTCAATAAATAATTAATAATTTCTACCACTGAAGACTTTTCTTATTTCCATGGAATAGGTACTTAGATCCAATGAATATGAGTGTTCCAAAATAGTAAATATAAACTTATCTCAAGTTACATTAATATAAAGCTAGTTCTCACTTAAGGACAAGACACTTAGCGACCGTATGAAGTTTTGACAGATGGACCTCCATGGTCATGTGATTGTAGTCATGCAATTGTGTGATTTATAGCAATTTTTTACCATTTCCGGCAAAAATCACCCATGGAGGAAAATTGACTCATTTAATGACCGGAACAAAAAAAAGATATTAAATTGGACGTGGTCATGAGGTGACTTTACTTTTTTTTTTGACAGAATCCAAATATTTATTTTATTTTTAACAAACAATGAGAAACCACTTTTATTTTTAAAATGCTATTTTCCTAATTTACTATCCCCTACACTTCTAAAAAACTGATGTAATTTCCTCAATTGAGGGTATGATTGGCTTGAAAGGGAAAGTAAAATTAATGTGTAAAGTAATATAAAATGATGTAACAAAATAAATGTAAAATGTAAATAGATGTAAAGTAATATACAACACGTATAAAATTGTAAATAGAAATAAGAATGTTTAAGTTAAGAATAATAGCCTTAGATATGGAAAATGTAGAATGAAGAAGAAACTTCCGATAGCGACAAGCTGTATTAGTGAAATTATGTTTTGTCTTTTTAATGTGAAAAAAACTCAATAAAAAGTATTTAAAAAAAACTGGCTAAAGGATAGCTAACAGAGGTGACTTTACTTAATGACCATCATGATTTATAACCATAATTCTGGGCTCATTTATAGTTGTAAGTCAACAATTATCTGTACATAATTACTTCTAAGACGTTTGTGTATATTTATACTCTGCATCTAGATATAGATAACATATGCTGTGGAAATATCATAATTACTTCTCTTGTATGTTACAATTTAACTATAAATAGAAGAGAGAGAAAAAACATTGATAGGGAACATATTTCTTAGTGGCTTAAAAAATGCCATTTTTAACATACTTGGTATAGGCCTATAACCTTTTGTATTAAGACATACATTTTTTTCTCAACCCTATAATGACACATCTTTAATTATATTAAAGTTATTTGCATATACACAACTGAGCAGTAGATTGCTATCTTATGTTTACCCCAAACAGGCCCTGCAAAATTAAATGATGGCTCTTCCCAAGCAAAGTTGCACAGAATTAAACTCCAGTTCTGTCTTAAGAAAATTAGAAGGACAAAAATAATTCATTTCTTTCTGGAAATAGAAATGGGGCTGTGGGGCTGTGGTTCCCCCCCCCTAAAACATATCTTAACTTTCTAGCAAAGAAGGGTGATTCAAAGATTATGACATTTAAAAATCATATTTTTGTAAAAACAACAATATAAATCAACTAACCAAGGTCACGGTGCAGCAGTTGGAACTTGACCTGTGAAAAAAAACCACACCATACTCTATATGTAGGAAACGTGAGTAGAATAATAATTCCACTATAAAATACTTTCAGTAGAAGTATAAGCAGGTAACAGAGGATAAAGTGTGTTTCACAAGGCAAGGCATTCCTTCAACTGGGCACAACCACATAAAAACCCCCAAGTGTGCAAAGAACTGAAACCAACAAGCTTCTGTGCCATAAAGGACAAGAAGCTTGATACACTACCAAGCTGCTCGTTTTCCACAAGTGCAGACTTCAGCTTAAGTCTCTGCTAAATTCATTCGTTTTGAAAAATGAGATTCTGTGCATATGAAATATTTGGAGAGGAAACAGCCCTAATCTTTAACTTCAACTTCCACATGCTCATTTATCCTTCCCAAAGAAGGTTGACGTAGAATCCAAAAAAAACCAACAACCTACCAATCTTGGCCCAAAGTATAAATACAGTTCCAATATTTATTTATCGTTGAATACCAGACCTATACAGAAATCTGTTTACTTTAAACACTGTTGTTACTAGCAAAACAAATACATTATTGTAATGTTCAGGCAACCAAAGGAAGGGAACTTTGTTTTCTTTGGCAAGCAGCCAAACAATTTGTGTTCCCTGCTACACATGCTATTTATAATTATTAATATATTATTAATAAATAAATGGAGCAAATGAGTTGGAAAAGATAGCTTTATCTATCTATAGATGGGAAAGATTCTATATCGCAAATTAGAAACAGCGCTGTTGGCAGCGCTTGTGTCCTAATCTTCCAAATACTGTATAAAAAGCAGGGTGAATTCTTGGGAATTTTTGCCCCAAAGTGGGTTGTTGTTCAACATCGTATTCTCCCCAGTAACAGGGAAAAGTTCCAACAGAACCGTCTGATTATTCTGAGTAAATTAATTCTTCCATTCTAGGAAGACGGAAGGTCTTCTGCAATTAAGTCCTGCAAAAAACAACCACGTTGCAACATTTCTTGAAAAATTTATGGATAACTATACAGTATGACACACCTGCTCCCACTTCACACCTGAGACCTTGTACCACTAACGAGTCACATGACACCAGGGAGGGAAAACGGCTACTTGGGCCCCATTTGGACATTATCACTTAGGGGTGTACTCACTTTTGTTGCCAGCAGTTTAGACCTTAATGGCTGTGTATTGCGTTATTTTGAGGGGACAGCACATTTACACTGTTATACAAGCTGTATACTCACTACTTTACATTGTAGCCAAGTGTCATTTCTTCAGTGTTGTCACATGGAAGGTTATACTTAAATATTTACAAAATGTGAGGGGGTGTACTCACTTCTGTGATATACTGTAAGTGCAGTGGTTTTTCAATCTTGGCAACTTTAAGATGTGTGGTCTTCAATTCCCAGAATTCCGCCAGCCAGCCATAGTTGGCTAACTACGGAATTCTGGAAGTTGAAGTCCACACAAGTTGCAAAAATTGGAAAATACTGCCATAAATTGAAAGAAAAAAAACCCACTGCCAATGCACATCTTAAAATTGCTAAGAAATTCTTGGAATCGACGTCCACACATCTTAAAGTTGCCATGTTTGAAAAACACCACTATAGTGATTGAGTTACATGTTGAATAAGATTGCAGTTTGTTCTCAGTTTTATCTAAGGACACTTTTACTCTCTCCCAAAGAACTCTGGGAAGTTATGATGGAGAAGAAAAACAGTGGCAGAGAAAACGGGCTTGTTTCTGGCAAATCCTGCAAAACAAGACTTTCGAACCGGTTCAGGCTGTGGAACTTGTTTGTTAAAAAGAACAGAAAAATCCTGGAATGTCTTATCAAGAGGCAAAGGTATCCTGCCAGAAAATTGGCTGAAAAATTAAGAGCTGTGCTTGCTGTAATCTATAGAAGCAAATGTACTCTACATATTGAACGCATTTGAACTTAAAAAAAAAAAAAAAAAAACGAACGTCCCCCAATTCTGTCCCCAAAGGTTCCTCCACTTATACAAAAAGTAAAATGTTAACTTTATTTTTAATAAATGCAACAGTAGGTGTCTGCAATGTACAAAAACTGAAAGCTGAATTTCACAATTAGGAGGGAGGTTAATGTTTTAACCAAACCAATGTTGAGTAACTGGAATGTGATTGTTTCTCCTTAGAAAAATTGCTATGGATACCCTTGGCTGCATCCAAGTGAGCTATTTCCCCCCCCCCCCGCCTAT
>QLTV01001686.1:2318500-2332492 GCA_003457575.1 Thermophis baileyi | reverse complement strand
CTGCAATGTTTATTCTATTCTTTCCTATTCTAGTCTATTCTATTCTATCCTATTCTCTTCTATTCTATTCTATTCTATTCTATTCTATTCTATTCTATTCTAGTTCAGATTCTATTCTATTCTATTCTATTCTATTCTATTCTATTCTATTCTATTCTATTCTATTTAGGGGTGGGTTCCACTTACCTTCCCTACCGGTTTGCATTGCGTCGGAAATGCGCATTTTGCGCGCGCACGCTCGCTTCTCTCGTGCACCTACGTCACTTCACAGAAATGACCCTCTGAACATGCGCAGAAGCCTTTGCACATGCACAGAGGGTTTTTTTGCAAGCTGCAGTGGCCGGAGGACCGGTTCGGGAGCGTGGACCGCCGGTCATCGCTGCCGGTTTGGCGAGCGGCAGTAAATTTCCGCTAACGGTTCTAAAGAACCGGTCCGAACCGGCAGCAACCCACCACTGATTCTATTCTACTCTATTCTACTCTATTCTACTCTATTCTACTCTAGTTCAGATTCTATTCTATTCTAGTTCAGATTCTATTCTATTCTATTCTATTCTATTCTATTCTCATTTATCACTGGAAAATTTGGGATTGCAGTATTTAGGCCTTCTGCTCGGTAATATTTGCAGAACAGTGTCACATTACACCACCGGATGTCTTTGAACTGGCAGAAGAGAAACACCAACTAACTCACCAACTATGTAGATTAGCTAGAGTTATCCAGACTTTATGAGAGATTTCAACGTAATTATTAAAACTAAGCCCCACCACAGCTCCTACTTTGCCAACACAGGATAGGTTAGCTCGCAAGCAATTTCAGTTATCCAAGGTCACACAGAAAAATTAGGAGTGAAACTAGAAACAATACTCAGGAGACCCCTTGAATTTACTACGCACCTGCTTCTTGTCCCAGAATCTGAGAAAATAGACTCTCTCTGAATACAATTTAGCAGGCTCTTCATTAACTGCTGAGGTCAAGTGAAAAGAAACATGGAAAAATGGTGTTTTTAGAAAGGCTTTAAATCAGAGGCTCTCTGCTAAGCAGAAATCCCAAAGGTGGCTCATTTGGGTAACATTACAGCAACACTGTTTTCTAACGATGTGGGAGAATGCAAGCGGCAACAGACTTTCGAGGATGAAAAAGCGAAGTCAGGTTTTGGTTGCACGAAGCGATCATAAAACAGAAAGGAAATAGCACCTAGCGCTTACGACTTATATACCGCTTCACAATGCTTTACAGCACTCTCTCAGCAGTTTATAAATGACAGCATATTGCCCCCTGACAATTTAAGTCCTCATTTTACCAGCCTGGGAAGGATGGAAGGCTGAGTTAACCTCAAACCCCATCAGGATCGAACTCCTGCAGTACTGCATTCTAACCACTGCGCCACCGGGGCTCATAGAAATGCAATATTAAGGATCCTTTGCCTCTACAAATTAGGGTTTGTAGTTAATTCTATTAGTAATTGGAACTCCCTTGGGAGTTGGGCGGCATACAAATTTAATAAATAATAATAATAATAATAATAACCGATTGGCTTTTCCAGCACAGCTACAGATAGTCTTTGAGTTACGACCGGTCGCTTAGCAACCACTGAAAGTTACAATGGACCCATGAAATGTTACTTACGACTTGGTCTGGTCTTACGACCAGAATGTATGTCTGGTTTTCGGCAAAAACCAAACAATGGGTTAGCGTAACAACTGCTGTGTTTGTTTAATGACCACTACCAAAAATATAGTAAAAACCAGTGTGGTCAGGCTCAATTATAGTCGTAAGACGAGGATTACCTGTATATAGGAAAGAAGACTGGGACATCTATGAGGGATGGGGGGAAGTCAAGATGGCAACCAGGACTACATAGCTGAAGCAATAGCAATAGCACTTAGACTTATATACTGCTTCATAAGCCCTTTCTAAGCGGTTTACAGAGTCAGCAGCAGATTGCCCCCAACAATCTGGGTCCTCATTTTACCAACCTTGGAAGGATGGAAGGCTGAGTCAACCTTGAACTGGTGAGGATTGAACTGCTGGCAGTGAGCAGAGTCAGTCGGCAATATTGCATTATAACCATTGCGCCACCACAGCTCCACCCCTTTTTTACCCACATAGCATGTGACACATGTGAAAATGCAACAGGTTTCAACTGCACGGTCTTGATGGCCATCGAAATTAGAGGCAGACTGCATGCAATCTTTTTTGTTTTTTGAACCCTTTACCTGATTTTGCCAATCCTATCCTTGTGATGACCTGTGTGCAATCCTGCTTAAGATGACCCCAGAAAAGGCTCTCCCCTTTTCTATTCTCCAATCACCCAGCTTTGGGAACTTTAGAATAGAATAACAGAGTTGGAAGGGACCTTGGAGGTCTTCTAGTCCAACCGCCTGCTTAGGCAGGAAACCCTACACCACTTCAGACAAATGGTTATCCAACATCTTCTTAAAAACATCCAGTGTTGGAGCATTCACAACTTCTGGAGGCAAGTTGTTCCACTGATTAATTGTTCTAACTGTCAGGAAATTTCTCCTTAGTTCTAGGTTGCTTCTCTCCTTGATTAGTTTCCACCCATTGCTTCTTGTCCTACCCTCAGGTGCTTTGGAGAATAGCTTGACTCCCTCTTCTCTGTGGCAACCCCTGAGATATTGGAACACTGCTATCATGTCTCCCCTAGTCCTTCTTTTCATTAAACTAGGTTTTAGCCTCCAGTCCCCTAATCATCTTTGTTGCTCTTCTCTGCACCCTTTATAGAGTCTCAACATCTTTTTTACATCGTGGCGACCAAAACTGGATGCAGTATTCCAAGTGTGGCCTTACCAAGGCATTATAAAGTGGTATTAACACTTCACGTGACCTTGATTCTATCCCTCTCTTTATGCAGCCTAGAACCGTGTTGGCTTTTTTGGCAGCTGCTGCACACTGCTGGCTCATATTTAAGTGATTGTCCACGAGGACTCCAAGATCCCTCTCACAGTTACTGCTATTGAGCAAGGTACCACATATACTGTACCTGTGCATTTTGTTTTTCTTGCCTAAATGTAGAACCTACTTTCTCAAAGAAGCCATAAAAACATTGCCAGTTCAGACCGACTCATTCTGCAAGCAGCACAACAGTCCCCACTGGAAGATGACAGGCAAGATCAAAATGACATTTATTTTTCAAGCATCCCACAGATTTCTTAGCAGCAATTATGAATTAGGGGGAAAGAGAGCTGGAATGAAATAATACACTTTTGAAAAGACATGCACCGAAGACCTTCTAGATTATTTTAATCAAAGAGAAGATAATCATTACAGAGATGAAGCAGGCAGCTCTCTGAGCACCGTTTTTTGTTCTACAGAGCTACCAAAGAACTGCAAATTGAGTTTTAATTGCTGTCAAAACTCAGCTTTTTCTTCATCAGTTTGCAGAATAGCTGTTTTAAAGGGGCTTCTTTGAGAAATATGAATCCATTATTTCTTAATGCAAAAGTTGATCGTTTTTTAAGAAGTAGGCAACTTCTTAAAAAAGAAAAAAGAAACTCAGTGAAACAACCACTGTATGGGATTAGGCTGAAAAAGTCTTACTTTGTGTGATTAAGGTGCAAACTTGTTTCTTTCACAGCTTCCAAAGTTTATCGTCTATTCTATATGAGCATTCTTAATCCAACCCACGTGCAACAATTCTGCAGCGCATTCTCTTTGTTTCTCCATCCATTCTGCGCTGCAAATAAATGAAAGCTTTTGGCAAATCCTCTTTTGTCAGATGAGTCTTTTCTATGCAGAGGTGTGTGTGATTCTATACCAGTGATGGTGAACCTTTTTTCCGTCGGGTGCCGAAAGTGCAAGCGTGTGCGCTATTGCACGTGCGCACATGCCCACACCCATAATTCAATGCCCCCCACGCATGTGCACGCGACCCCCCCACTCCCCCGCTTTTGGCACGTGATGGCACGGTGTAGAAATGGCCCGTTTCCAGACGCCCAGTAGGCCCGTTTTTCGCCCTCCCCAGGCTCCAGAGGCTTTCTTGGAGCCTGGGGAAGGCGAAAATGGCCTCCCCCACCCGCCTGGAGGCCCTCTGGAGGCCGGAAATGGCCCGTTTCCTGACTTCCGGTGGGCCCGGTAGGCCCGTTTTTCACCCTCCCCCGGCTCCAGAGGCTTCCTTGGAGCCTGGGGAGGGCGAAAACGGCCTCTCCCGCCCATCCGGAGGCCCTCCGGAGGCCGAAAACAGCCTCCCAGAGCCTCAGCGCGAGCCAAAAATCAGCTGGCCGGTGCGCACATGCACGCTGGAGCTGAGCTAGGGCAACGGCTCACGTGCCGGCAGATATGGCTCCGCATGCCACCTGTGGCACGCATGCCATAAGTTCGCCATCACGGTTCTATAGGTTCCATATACGTACCAAGCCACGTAGGGCTTCACGGATTCAAGCCAGCATGTTAAATTGCAACAATATATATCTGGATGGTCAATGCAATGACTGTTGATGCGTTTAATTGGGGTGATTCTGGTTGATCAAACTATGAGCTATTGTATTTCAGATCAATAGCAGTTTCTGAGTGTCCTCTATGCAGCACACTGCAGTAAACCAAGTGGGTGGCATTAAGGACATAAGTTACCACCTCCAAGGAGTGCTGTAACTGGTACACCAGCCAGAGATGTGCAAACACTCCTTAGACACAGCTGCCACCTTCTTGTCTAACAGTAGCTGTGAATTCAGAATAGAATATTCAATTTAATATGTTGAAGAAGCCTTTAAATAGTATTCGTGGGAGAGTAAGGATCAAAACTGTTTTGGAGGCAGAACAAGAATCAGTGGATGGGAACTAATCAAGGAGAGAACCAACCTAGATCTAAGAAGAAATTTCCTGACAGTGAGAACAATTAGTCAATGAAACGACTTGCCTCCAGAAGTTTGGGTGCTCCATCATTGGAGGCTTTCAAGAAAAGATTGGACAACCACTTCTCTGAAATGATAGGGTCTCCTGCTCGAGCAGAGGGTTGGACTAGAAGACCTCCAAGGTCTCTTCCAACTCTGTTAATCTGTTATTATTGTGTTACTCTGTCAAAACTGGAATAGCTTATGCACTTTAATAGGGAGTGATAGAACGCTGATGTCTTAGGCAGACGTTCTGTCAGTTATTCAGCAGTTGGAAACACTGTTGGACCTACTGCTTATTCACAAAACATTCAACTCTCTCTCATTTCCTTTTACCTAACATTCTGCAAGGCTGGGTAACGTTTCTCCTTGTTTAAACAAGCAGAGATAGTAACTGTTTAAATCAATGTATATAGTAACAGAGCTAGGATTTGAACTCAGGCCAGGGCTGGCACTATCCAGCAGGCCACACAGACTTCCTGCACTTGCTTAATTAAAGATAAACAATTCCTTACAGCAGAAATGTGTACAGTACACGGGTAGATGGAAATAACACTAAATTTTCATACGAACGTCTGTTGTACATTTGGAGAGATGGAAATGGGCTACCGAAGGCAGAGATTGCTGTGAATTACAGCACTAAAATGAAGACAATTAAAGGGTGATGAATTTACACAGGAGTTTTACTCCTGCATAGGCGGTATCCTGCCCATCATTACAGTTTAAACAAATGTCAAATTTTGGAGGGACAAAAAAAAAAACCTCAAACTTCTTTTCTGCTATTTTTTTTTTCAAATCATCCAGTAAATTGTAACATAAAAGGGGAACCATATGCAAATGAAGTCGACAATAGATGCTAGGTTTTTTTTTTTTAAAGCACTGAATTAAAATTTGCTTTCGTTTTTTTTTTTAAATTAGGCAGAGCTGAGGTTGCTTAGCAGAAGCATTGTGCTGAACAGGTCAGAGAGAAGGCCAGAGAGAAAGAGACAGCCAACACGTCGTAAAAAAAAATTGAGGCAGGTTGCACATAGCATTCTTACCTACTCTAGTACAGGGGTCTCCAACCTTGGCAACTTTAAGCCTGGCGGACTTCAACTCCCGTAAACTCCCGTTGTAAAAAAAAAAAATTGAGGCAGGTTGCACATAGCATTCTTACCTACTCTAGTACAGGGGTCTCCAACCTTGGCAACTTTAAGCCTGGCGGACTTCAACTCCCGTAAACTCCCGTTGTAAAAAAAAAAATTGGAGGCAGGTTGCACATAGCATTCTTACCTACTCTAGTACAGGGGTCTCCAACCTTGGCAACTTTAAGCCTGGCGGACTTCAACTCCCGTAAACTCCCGTTGTAAAAAAAAAATTGAGGCAGGTTGCACATAGCATTCTTACCTACTCTAGTACAGGGGTCTCCAACCTTGGCAACTTTAAGCCTGGCGGACTTCAACTCCCGTAAACTCCCGTTGTAAAAAAAAAAAATTGAGGCAGGTTGCACATAGCATTCTTACCTACTACCTTGGCCACTTTAAGACTTGTGGACTTCAACTCCCAGAATTCCCCAGCCAGAACTCTGGGAGTTGAAGTCCGCCAGGCTTAAAGTTGCTAAGGTTGGAGACCCCTGCTCTAGTATATTACTCTGCACTGCAAAGTAGTCCTTGACTTACAACCACCAGAATATCTGTTGTTAAGCAGGGCAGTTATTACACAACTCACACCAAATTTTATGAGCTTTTTTTTTTTTGCAAGATTTAAGTGAATTGCTGCAGTTGTTAAATGAATCACAGTCACTAAGCAAATCTGGCTCTCCCCCACATTGACTCTGCTTGTCGGAAGCCAGCTGGGAAGGTCATAAATGGTGATCACATGACCCAGGGATGCTGCGACCACCATAAATACACGCTGGTTGCCAAGCACCCAAATTGTGACCGTTTGACTGGGGAAGCTGTGATGGTTGTATATTGGCTGTAAGTCACTTTTTTTTTAGTGCTGTTGTAACTTCGAACAGTTGGTAAATGTACCCTACCTATATGTCCCATCTCTCCTCCCTTGTTGAGAGTCCCTTCCCCAAAAAAGTCTGTTAAACAGTTATAGGTTTAAAGAGATCGGGTCAACTGGGATGGACAAGAACTCCCGGCTAGCATCAGAAGGCTATTCTAATCACAGTATCCTGCTCACCCTAAGTATATTTTACATTTTTTCCCCCTTCAGTCATGTCCAATTCTCTGAAACTGCCTGGACAAGTCCCTGGCATTTTCTTGGCAAGATTTTTCAAAAGTGGTTTGCCATTGCCTGCTTCCAAGGGCTGAGAGACAGAGACTGGCTCAAGGTTACCCAGTTTGCTTTGTGCCCAAGACAAGAATAGAGCTTAAGAGTCTACCGGTTTCTAGATTGATTCCTTAACCATTACATCAAACTGCTTCTTAACTGGCTCTCTTCCCCATGGGAAGCAAAAACAAACAAACACCCCAAACTGGAAATGGAAGAAAATAGAGTTACAGTTGGCTTAAAGGCTATTTTTACAGGTGCATTTTTGCCTCTCCTCCAACCATTTTAAAAGGAAGTAGGCTTTGCGTCTTCCAAACATTTCACTGCAAGGCAACAACAACACGTTGATCCACAGACACGGGGCACAATGTCATCACCTGAAGTTGCCCCTTTGTCAAAACTCAGCAGATCTGAAGGGCTGACTAGATGAGAGGTCTGCTTTTGGACCTTCCTTTTCTTTTCATCAGCAACAAAGAGTCCATGGTCCTCCAGAAGCTGCTTGGCTGCAGCCAGCATAACCTCCATCTTCTGACAAGGCCCAGCTAGCATCCCCTAGGACAGCGATGATGATGTTGTGGCCCGCCAGCGGGCAGCGGAGCTGGCAGCAGATTCGGACAGTGAGGAGGCTGGGGAGGAACATGGGCCAGTCCTGGAGTCTGGGGAAGGCTCAGACGAGGGCTCTGCGTCGGAGGTAGAGAGGGGGCCAAGGCCATTTGGTAGTTATCAGCTGCCTCTGGAGTCAGACATCAGCGAGGCAGAGGAACAGCTGGAGCCTGTTCCCAGTATGCGCATGCGCAGAGCTGCCAGAAGACAAGAACAACTAAGTGAGATAAGGTTTGTGTTGATAAATATTCCTCTGAAAGACTGTTTGCCAAGCCTTGCGGACTGTGAATGAAAGGAATTCACAGTCGTGTAAATAAAAGAGGTTTTGCCAGGACTAAGACTCTGCTTCATGCTTTCTAAGGAAGCCTAGGTCAGAACAGATGGAGCCTAGAGTTCAGTAGCATGGTGCAGAGTGCCATCTGCTCCACACCCACATTTTGAATTTTCTCTAAAAGGATGCTTTGCTGGCTAGAATGGAGAAACATCTTTGTTGTGGCATGTCAGACGCCGGTCCCTCCAGCAGCCGAATCAGAGGAGGAGGAGGCATGGGAGTCAGGGTCAGCATCAAGGCAACCTGAGAGCTCCGAGGGGGAAGAGGGAATGGAGCTGGCAGAGAGAGACACAGAGGCAGAGCCTGGGCCGTCCATCAGCCCTCAGATGGAGAGTCAACAGCCCCCAGGTCTGGAGGTGGCTGATGAGGAAGAGGAGGAACAGCTGGGTCCAGTGCCTGACGCGTGGATGCGCAGAAGGCAGAGGAGAGGAGAGCAGTGGAAATCCGTGGGCTGATCCTTGGGAAGGAAGAGCCACCACTGCTAGTGAAACCCCACCCTAGCTCTGGGGATAAAGGGCAGGGGGTGGAGATGAATAGATGTGGCAGACAACTATTCATCTTCCGGCCAGACGGACTTGTTAGCCTGCAGTGAGACAGACACTTTTTGCCGGGGCTGCTGGCGCTCCAAATAAAGGAATCTTTGAGTTAACTTCAGAGGGTTTGTCGTGTTTGGGGGGGTGGGTCAGAACAATCTTCTTCTTTTTCCTTTCAGACCTTAGCCTTCTGTCCTCCACTTCCATTCTCAGCACCGAGAGAAAAGCGCTGGATTTTAGAGCTCCAGCAGAAGCTATGCAATCAGTTCCCTCCCTCCACTGGTATTTGGGCAGGGGAATCCTTTGGAGCAGAGGTCTCCAACCTTCCTTAGCAAAGCTGGCTGAGGAATTCTGGGAGTTGAAGTCCATAAGTCTTAAAGTTGCCAAGGTTGGAGACCCCTGCTTTGAAGCCTCTGATGAGACCGCCTGTTCTTTTCAGAAGAAGGAACTCAGGTTTTCTCTGAAGGTCCTAATTAGGAACAACAGGCAAGTGCTCTGCTTACAGTGAGAGCCACAAGAAGAGAGAGCTGCAGAGAACAGCTGCTAGCTTGATCCAGAAAAGGAATTTATGCTGAATGACCTTATAAATAATTCAGTAAAATGATTGCCTAGCAGAAGAGGGGATATTGTTGGAGAGAAATGTCCAAACTGTAACAAGCCATTGATTGTGTTTCCATGCTGGATCAGGTAGCAGACTGATCCTCAGTTATGACATTAAATTGCCTATCTGGAACTCTATGCATTTGTCCACATATCATTCTTTCTTATCTATGGCTACTGGCTAAAAACAAGGCTGGTATCCATATATATTATATTAAAATGTCTGTTTGATGGTTTGCGACCTTCTATTGGACAAAATGGTGTGTTCACAGGACAACCATTTTTGAATCCAAGCATCTCAAATGGGTTAACTTATAGAATATATCCAAAATCTGGGAGCCACGACTGCTGTGAGACTGACATTTGGCAAAGTTGTAGCCGCTTCAAGGTGTGATTGTCATTTTGAAGGCTCCCTGCCAGCTTCCCACAAGGAAAGTCAATGGGGAAGCTGGCAGGAAGTCGGAAGTCGCTCCCACTTCTACTGCTTTTTTGCCCATAGGTGGTCAGACTGTTTCTGTTTGGGTAAGGAAGTATTTCTGAAATACTGACCCAATGGATCCTGGGTTGTCTAGACCCTCTTAGAAGGGAAAGGCTCATTCAAGTACCTGCTGACTTCACAGACACATCATGTAGTTTTCTTGGCAACAGTAAGGAAATTATTTGATATTCCATGGTGGTCTCCCATTCAAGTTCTAATTTTTAAGTCAGTCAAGGTTAGCCTATTGCTGCTGTTGCTGCTATTACTGCTATCCTCTCTCTCTCTCTCTCTCTCTCTTTTTTTTTCCCCCCTCCCTCCCTCCCCCTCTCTCTCACACACAATATTTACCAGCACACTTTATAATCAAAACTTGCAAGCTCTTTACATGGTTCCTACCTGCCATGATTTCTTAATCCTTAGAAGGAAATTAAGATGAAAATCTCAGCCTAGCATCGAAATGGTAGCACAGAGGCCATTCGAGAAAGCAATCAAGTAATTCATTCTCCTTGCATGATATAGTGAGCCCAACCACCATCAGAAGTGGTCGTGGAGTCCTCGATTTACAACTATTTGTTTAATGACCAAATTTACAACGGTACTAAAAAAAAGGGACTTGTGACCATTTTTCGCGCTTAACAGCTGTTGTAGCTAGGATCCCCATGTTCGTGTGATCAAAATGCGGATGCTTGGCAACTGGCTTGTATTTAGGACGGATGCACCGGGCCAGGGTCACGTGACCTCCTTTTACGACCTTCTGACAAGCAAAGTCAGTGGGGAAGCCCAATTCCCTAAGAACCATATTACTAACTCAACAACTGCAGTGTTCACTTAACCACTGTGCCAAGAAAGGTCGCAAAATGGGGCAAAGCCTACTTAACAAATGGTCTTGCTTAGCAACAGCAAATCTTAGGTTCAATTGTGGACTGCCTGTGCAGCAGAATTTCAATCTTCCAGTGCAACCAACGGACTTCAATGAAAAGCTGTCTCTCCAACTGACAGGTTACTAGTGACCCAGATATCAACCCTGCTGCTATTTCTTGGAGTTCAAAGAAGAGCAATCCTTCAAAGTCCATAGCAAACTCTATTTCCCACTCTTGCTTGTTCAGTAGACATATTTCTGGGGCAGAGGTGGGTTTCAGCAGGTTCTGACCAGTTCTGGAGAACTGGTAGCGGAAATTTCGAGTAGCTCGGAGAACTGGTAGTGGAAATTTTGAGTAGTTCGGAGAACCGGTAAATACCACCTCTGACTGGCCCCGTCCCCATCTATTCTCTGCCTCCTGAGTCCCAGCTGATCGGGAGGAAATGGGGATTTTGCAGTAACCTCACCCTGGAGTGGGGTGGGAATGGAGATTTTATAGTATCCTTCCCCTGCCATGCCCACCAACCCACGCCCCCCCAGCCACACCACACCCCCCAAGCCATGCCCACAGAACCAGTAGTAAAAAAATTTGAAACCCACCACTGTTCTGGGGGTGGGTGGGTGGGAGTGGGTTGGCTTTAGTTTCTTTCCAAGCACTTGGGGCTGGTTTTGTTCATCAATTCACCATACCAACCATACCCGGAACTGATCTACTTCCAGATTTAAAATGTCCTCAGTGCAGAAAGCCAAAGGTTAAGCAAAGAAAGTAGCTTCACAATTATTGACACAAGGGTGAACTGATCAGCCCTGGGTAAATCTGATCTGAACTGAAACAGATAAAAATACATGCCTGTCATTTCATTTCTTATTACATCCTTTTTTTTTTTCTAAAAAAAAAAACTTGATTGGAATGTAATGGATAGCAGACAGAAATCTCAATTATTTGTCCTACAACAAGCTGAGCGTTTCCCTGAAGGCAGTGACAAGACGTAGGTATATCACACTCTGTTGCAGCTGATATCAAGAAGGAACTTAATTAACTTTATAGGGCATAATTATTCCACTCAGAAAAAAAAGCCAGTTTTGTTTTTTTAAAAAGAGCAATGGAACATACATGGTATAATTAAGAGTCAAATTAAATGTTATGCTAATGGCAGGGTTTTAATTCCACGTTTGGAATTTCCTATTTCTTCTTCAGTTTGTTTGGGGTGTGTGTGTGTGTGTGTGTGTGTGTGTGTGTGTTTATAAAAGAAAAACAGTTGAAAGAGCCCTTTTCACCTTTCCTTTCTCACAAACACTTATTCTATGGGCTAAAATAAATCTCCTCTGCTTCTCTTTGCTGCAAACAGAGTCAGGGATGAAATTTTTAACCCAAAAATAGATTGGGGTGATGGAGTTGGTTCCCAAATGGACATTCTTTTCCGTGATAAGAGTTATCAGCAAAGAGTAATTTGATCCTGTACTTTTAATCATTTAATTTTAGCCATCCTGCAAGAAAACTGGAAGTGCTTGTAATGATAAAGATACGTTCCAGTCCTTTCTCTAAAACCAGTTTTTTTCTCACAATTAGCAAGGTTAGGTTAAGGCTGAGAAGTGGAAACCTTGAATAAATGATTCAGCAAGGTTAAGGTTTAAACCAGCATTTTCTCCACCTTGACCACTTTAAGATGTGTGACTGGCTAAGGAATTCTGGGAATCGAAGTCCACATGTCTTAAAGTGGCCAAGGTGGAGAAACATTGGTCTAAACATATGTTTCTTAATTTGGAAATGACACTTTTTATTTATTTATTTTATTGTGTCAAGTACGTATTTGATGATATACATAAGTATAACATTATTTGAATACATAAGATGGGTACAAATAAAAGGGAACATTTGGACAGGGACGGTAGGCATGATGGTGCGCTTATGCACGCCCCTTACAGACCTCTTAGGAATGGGGTGAGGTCGACGGTAGACAGTTTAAGGTTAAAGTTGTGGGGGTTTGGGGAAGAAACCACAGAGTCGGGTAGTGTATTCCAGGCATTGACCACTTTGTTGCTGAAGTTGAATCTTCTGCAATTGAGTTCGTATCTATCTGTTGTGTGCTCGTGTATTGTTGTGGTTGAAGCCATGCTAGTTTTCACTGTGAAGTCAATGGGGAAATCTACAAGTAGTCCTTGAATTAGTGACAATTTAGTGACCGTTTGAAGTTACAACAGACCAGACCATCCAAATGATACAATTTCAACATAACGACAGTTGCCTGCCTGTGGTCTTTTGACTCCACTTCAGTTGCTTGGCAACCGGCCCACATTTACACCGGTTTGCATTATCCCATGGACATGTGACCACAATTTGTGATGTTTGGGCTGAAAATGGGCGTTTACTTCTGGTTTCCAGCAAAAAAGACCCATAGTGAACAATGCATCTGTTTAACAATTATAGTGTTCCTTGAACAACTGCACTGCCACAAACAAGGTCGTAAAAAATGGATCCAGTCACTTGGGGGACCCACTTTATGATTACCTCAATTTATGACCATAACGGACAGGCTCCATTAGGGTCATAAGTCAAGGACTTACCTGTGTCAACATTCACCCAATTATACAAACTATCAACAGATATTGAGATAGGACATTTTCTTGAATTCTCGGTATCACAATACACCAGAACTGGGGAACCTATGTTTCAGCTATGGGGGATTCAGAGCGTCTCCCACCATTGGCCCAGGCAATTTCCTGGAAGTTGCTTGTCAGCCATATTTGCAGGTTCCCTGCTCACCTTTGCAATGAAAACGAACAAGAAGGGAAATGACCCCTAGTAATCCTTTAAATCAAACAAGGTCACCAGAATTTTGTGAATTTCCCATTTTTTTGCAACTTGCCAGATGTTTTGGGGAGGAATTAAAGCTAGGGAAAGCATACAGAGTATGGCTGCCAACATCTTTACCATCAGGAGCAATCTGTATTTTCTTCTGTGTTGCAAAGCAGCACGTTGTATCTGCATGTGTGCTTCCCCTTCGTGATGCAGGGGGAATTGTGTGAATCTGGGCACTGGGAAGCACAAATGGGCTGCATATGCTCTGTTCTAGGCATGTGACTTGGCGTTAAAATCTTTAGGTCCCCAGTCACATAGCTAGAGCAGGGCGTATTATAACTGCTGTAGGCATGCAACCAAGGAAATGTTCAGGAGTTTTTCCTCCACAACCCCTGGCCTGACCCAGCCCATTTTTACAATCTATCTTTCTTTTGCCCCCTTCTCTCAACACACCAAATTTGGTCCAATTCTATTTCATTTTCAGAGAGTGATCCCATTGGAAAGTGGACTAAGTGCCAAGTGCCATCACAATGTTTCTTTCCAACTTTCTATTGGGTTAGAAAGAACAAAAATACTTTCAGTCACTGATAAATATTTCTCTAGACCTGCTGACATCTTCTCTTTCTCTCTCTCTCTCTCTCTCTCTCTCTCTCTCTCTCTGTGTGTGTGTGTGTG
>QLTV01001686.1:2270838-2282763 GCA_003457575.1 Thermophis baileyi | reverse complement strand
CTCTAGCGCCGGCCTCTCTTCCGCCCGTTTTTGTTTACCAGAGAGGCCGGCGAGACGGCGATGGGCTACCGAAGCCGCCGTTCTGATTGGCTGGACGTGCTGCGGCTCGTTGAAGAGGGAGGGAGGGAGGGGGGGTCGCGGTGAAAGATGCTTGGAGCGCTGCGGGGGTGGTGGCGTGGATGGATTATTTTCTCTCCCCCCTCCCCCGTTAAAACCACGTGACTGTTAAAAAAACAGCATCGCTGCTCTTGAACGGCCGTGCGTTTCTTGTGTTACATAAGCCTATATATCTTGCCTCTCGGTGTCTTTCCCCCCCCCCCCACAACGCATTGGAACTACGACTCCCAGAATCCCCAGGTGTTGGTCATCCTGCTTGAGAAGTGCGATCGGAGCACATCTGGAAGGCGCTGGGTTTAATAGCGGCCATAAGGACGCTTTGACTTCTGCTTAACCGCGGGTTAATCCGGCTGCCCCTCTGGAGCACCCTTTAAGAAAACCATGTCTGGGTTTACAAACCACCTATGCCTGGTCCTCAGAATAAGCCATGGTTTGGGCCACCCGGTTTGGGGGATTTGCAGAATACGAACACATGCAAAGGCAGCCAGGTGTGCCACTCCAGCGATACAGCACTGTTATACCATTGTGAGTCAGTGTGTTGATTCCTGGGGACTGCATGGACTAGTCCCTGCGGGTTTTCTTGGCAAGGTTTTCGGAAGTGGTTCGCCATTGTCTCCTTCTTAGGGCTGAGAGAGAGTGACTGGCCCAAAGTCACCCTACTGGCTGGCTGGGGAATTCTGGGAGCTGAAGTCCACAAGTCTTAAAGTGGCCAAGGTTGGAGACCCCTGGCCTAAAGGCATGCCTAGAACTCAGCCTCACAGCTTCTAGCCTGATGCCTTAGCCATTACATAATACTGGCTCTCTGTTATACCTTTGGTAGTTGTATATTTGAATCTGGCCAAAAAGGAAAGAAACAAAACAACATTTGCTCACCTTTTTCTGTTAGAGGGCATATTTCTTCAAGGAGAATAAATCACCAACTAGAATCCAGAGAGAAAGCTGCTCCTAATGAACTGCAGCTGCCTTGAAGCTTGTAAATCATTAAAATCTCTGCTTTGCACTTGACTCCTGATGACTTAATGGACACAACCATACAGTTTTCCTAGTAACAGTTCCGAACAGGGTTACCAAGGGTTTCTTCCTGGATGTTTTTCAGCCCCTAATAAACAATTCGAACCTGCAGCTTTTTACTAAAATCTGTCCAACTAGTTTGACAATGGTAATCCAAGCCGGTATAACTACAGGTAGTCCTTGACCTATGACCACAATTGGGATCAGAATTTCTGTTACTAAAAAAAGTGGTTAAGTAAGTTGCACCCAATTTTACAACATGTTTTGCCGTGGTTGTTAAGCGAATCACCACAGTTGTTAAGGGAAAAGGGAGCCTTACTTGCCAGAAGTCAACTGGAATGGTTGCACATGGTAATTATGTGTTCCTGGGACAGAATAGAATAGAATAGAATAGAATAGAATAGAATAGAATAGAATAGAATAGAATAGAATAGAATAGAATAGAATAGAATAGAATAGAATAGAACAGAACAGAACAGAACAGAACAGAACAGAACAGAACAGAACAGAACAGAACAGAACAGAACAATGATTTAAAGCAGAGGTCTTCAAACTTGGCAACTTTAAGACTTGTGGACTTCAACTCCCGGAATTCTCCAGCCAGCATAGCTTGGGGACCCCTGATTTAAAGAATTCATTAATTTTAACTAGGCTTATACAGCACTTCAATCAATGATCAACGCTTAGCAACTGACAGTCCTACTAGGTACCCAGATGATTAACACAACTAAGAATTAGATCTAGATAAAGACCATACATGCATGAATTTAAAATAATAATGGCAACATAATCAGTAAACTATGCTTACACACACAATTTTATGCAATAGTGGCAAATATCTGTAGCTTGGGTGTAGGATGAATGTGAAGGTTCATTCTACGAGCTTGTGGGTGTGTCAAGTGAGGGTTTTGTGACCCATCACAAGACCCCGACTTGACACGCCCACACCTGACCCATCACAACACCTACTGACCACACCTGAAGCCGTTATAAACAGAAGAATACCGACACTGACATCCCCTAAACTCCGCTGTAGATGTTACCTAACCTGGTAACAAAACGTTTGAAAACCAACCCACAAGCTTGGAGAACAAACCTTCACCCTGACACAATTCTCTATGATTCGATGGCATGTAAATACAATATATGTATTGTATTTGGTGGGATCATCAAGCTTAATTCCATTACGCAATCCAACCTTGGATCAGTCCTCAATCCAACCAGGTATTTTAAAGCAGAAAATAAATTAGAAATAAATGCTGTGACTTTCGAACTAAAATAAACAGACATTGCAACTAAAGAGCTATTTGCAGAAATTAAGAAAAGGAAGCACAAGTTGCATCCATAAATACCGTAGAAAAGCTTGCTGATTGGGAAGAGAATGCACATAACAGAAGTTGCTATTTAAATGAAGAATTCAAAATGATTCTAAAATTAAAGTTTTTTTTTAAGGGTAGACCACTGCTGTTAAGGTAAACACTTAATTTAAAATAAACAACGTGGGTAACAGAGAACCCTTTTACGGTTCAAAATCAATCCAGGAGGAATCTATATAAAAGTCATAAATGGGTAAAGAAAGGCATATTTGCAAAAGATGAGTAGTCATGGCAAAAGAAGGAACATTGAAAGGGCAAATAAAAACTAATACCTTGCTGTGCTGTGAAGTTTATTTTTAGTGGAATGAAAAGAAATACTTTGAAGGAAAATAAAACATAATAGCCATTGCGGGGGTGGGGGAACGGGTATCTACAACTACAGAAATAAACATGCAAAGAGGGGGAAACAGTGTGATGGATAGAATTGGAGGCAAAACAGTTTGCTTGAGTAATTAGATCTATTTGCAGATTCTCCAACTTGTTCTACAATGGTTTTGCTGAGAACCTCTCTCTAAATGCCACTGAAAGATGTTAAAAGCAAGACAGGGATCTATAATCCAGCCAGGCAAACTTACCTGGTTGGTTCATGGGAACATAAATAGGGGGCCAAAGTCAGATCAAGGTAGATCAATACTAAGGCAAAGGATCTTAGATATAGATCAAACAGAAATTGCTGCTTACTCTCACAATATAATTGCAAATAACTGAATTTTAGTGTTTAAACCAACCTCATTTATATCCTATCACAGTTCTCAAATTTAGTACCGTAGAGTTTTATCTTCAACTCAATTTAGTGTTCTCCCCACAGCTATCCTGCAAGGGAAATATAGGGAAACCTGATACTACCCCTGTAGTACAGATACCATAGAAACTATAACCCATATTCTTCTTGTATTGCCAGTTCTACAGGGACATTCGCCACCAGCTGATTACCCCTTTTTTGTTTAAATTTCCAGGGCACTCTGACAGTTTTTATTTGCACTCCCTGCTAAATAATCAAGATAGATTAATTTCTATAAAAGTAGGAAAGTGTTGCTACATTATATGTAAGCTTCATCCACAAATACCGGTAGTTGTTAATACAGGTAGTCCTCGACTTACGACCACAATTGAGCCCAAAATTTTTGTTGCTAAGTCAGATATTTGTTAAGTTAATTTTGCTCCATTTTATGACCTTTCTTGCCAGTTGTTGTTAATCAGTTGTTAAGTGAATCACTGCAGTTGTTAAATTAGTAACATGGCTGTTAAGTGAATCTGGTTTTCCCATGGAGTTTGCTTGTCAGAAGGTCACAAAAAGGGATCACATGACCCTGGGACACTGCAACCGTCATAAATATATGAACCAGTTGTCAACCATCCGAATATAAAAAACATGACCATGGGGATGCTGCAACAATCATAAATGTGAAAAATGGTCATGTCACTTTTTTTAGTGACGTAAATTTAAACAGTCACTAAACAAACTGTTGTAAGTCAAGGACTACCTGTAGTTCTTGTTAGGGGATAGTTTTGTGTTATTCATTTTATTGATTGTACTTTTATTGGTCAATGAGTGAAATTAAGTTCTTTCTGTCTATCTGCCTGTCTAAACCCTCATATACTTTTGGTGTCCCTGGATACACTTAAGAATTAAGAGAATATATATGTCATAGTTAAGGAGGACGTGATCAATCAAAAATTTCCCAGTAAGTGATGACTGGTCACCATCACCTCTTTTAGTTCCTCAGATATTCTCCTTTCATTCACAAAGTGCTCTCACTATAAGAAAAGAAGTCAAGATGGGTAGGAATGCCTTAAAAAGGAAATGCCAAAAGCACAGCTAAGAACAAATCCAATGGGGGGGGGGAAGACCTTAGAAGAACCCAATGGAGCTACACAAAATCCTTAATGAAAATAAATATTAATAAATTAGTAAAGGGTCTTCTTGTTTTATATGTTCAGAATAAAGAGAAGGGAAAAATATACCAATTGCCTAATGAAGATGTTAAAATACTAATAAGTATCCAAAAAATGGCCAAGAGGAATACTGTCTTCTCATTTTGGTTCAGGCTTCTCCAACACACACACACACACACACAAATTGTGGCACCAGGAAAATTGAGAAAAGGCTGCTGAAGTGGCAGGATTAAAGCTTGAGATTGATAGAAGTCTGGTCAAGAAGTACTTTATTTTTACTTTAAATGAGTTTAAATCTCCAGGGCTACCGTAGTTGAAAGACATCCTAAAATACTTAAAAGAATTAATGGATGGTCCTTTCTGTATTAACTTTGAGGAATCCCAGAGAAGCAGCGAAGAACCAAGTGACTGGAGGGGAAACAAATGTGATCCATCTTCAAAGGGATAAAGTAGAATCCAACAGTTACACATAAATCAGGGACATTCCGTTTATACCTTAACTTGATGTTTCTCAACCTTGGCGACTTTAAAATGGGTGGACTTCAACCAGCTGGGGAATTCTGGGAGTTGAAGTCCCCTCATCTTAAAGTCGCCAAGCTTGAGAAACATCTTAACCATTTATACTTTACCTATGAAGAATGTAAAGCCCCAGTGGGTCTTCTATGAAAATCTTGGTTTCCATGTGTATACATAGACTAAGCCAACAAACAGAGGGAGTTTGTTGCTATAGCTACTGTATATATTAAGGTGTTAAATTAGGAGTGGTGACTTCCAGGTTTAAATGCCCACCCCCTCAGCTATGGAGGTTCTCTGGGAGACTTTGGACCAGTCCTGTCCTCTCAGTTCAACCTACTTCACAGGGCTGTTTTGAGGAAAATAAAAGGAGGAAGTGCTATGTGTAGTACCGTGTTTCCCCGAAAATAAGACCCTGTCTTATATTTTTTTGAACCCTGAAATAAGCCCTTGGCCTTATTGCCATGCACTCAAAAGCCCGATTGGGCTTATTATCAGGGGATGTCTTATTTTGGGGGAAACAGGGTACCTTGCAATATAAATTTAACAAATTCCTGCTTTTTATCTCTGGGCTTCTAGAGCTGACAGGAAGAGGGCAACTCTTCAATTTCCATGATATTCAACCACCATTCCTCCATTGTGGATCATTCCAAATCTTTCAATTTTTTGTGCATGGAAATAAAAGATCTGAAATAGGAAATATTTCCCAGGCAAGACACACTGGGGTGGGACGACGACACACATTTCAGCCTTTGTCTCTTGAAGTTGACACATTGACATGTTTATACAGCATAGCTGTTTTTACACATTAAGTCGTGAATTACCATTGGCTCAAATCACCCAATCACTAAATCGTAAACTATAACTTACAAACCACACAGGCTGGATTCACGTAACATGCTAAGTGATGTACAACGAACTAGATTTTGACTGGGTTGTGTGAACACAATCTAGGTTGATAAGGAGACAACTAGTGAAGCACTACTTTTCAGGTGTGCATGCTTATGGAGAAATAAGTGAAGGGAGGCCAAAGGGATTTTAATCCCAAGAGTGCAAGAGAGCAGAAATGACGATTTCAAAGATCTGTTAAAGGTGTTTTATCTATGAGACTTTAAGTTCCTCACATTATTTTTACCCTAGTTTGAGAGAAGGGTTTGTGTGTGTGTGTGCATCTGTGTGCATGTGATCACCTTAAGTTCTGGCCTCCATTACATTCATTTATTATCTGCCTTTCCCTTGAAGATAAAGAGCTGAAGTCTGTTCAGGGTAATAAGTTAAAACCCACTGAAGGCCAACAGCCATTAAAGCAATTAAAACATCCTCGAGCAATAAAAAATTCAGTGTGTTTAGACAGAACCACAAATCAGCACATCAAGCCTTTTGTATCCCAAAGTCTTCTAAACAAGGTTTTATCTCTCAAATAGCCATTAAAAAGGGGGAAATAGACCTTCCACAAGATTGAATTCTCCAATATGGGTGGCAAGCTAGTTTGGCTCACCTCAGAGGTGGTATTCAGTAGGTTCTGACCAGTTCTGGAGAACCGGTAGCGGAAATTTTGAGTAGTTCGGAGAATGGGTAAATACCACCTCTGGCTGGCCCCGCCCCCATCTATTCTCTGCCTCCCGAGTCCCAGCTGATCGGGAGGAAATTGAGATTTTGCAGTAACCTTCCCCTGGAGTGGGGTGGGAATGGAGATTTTACAGTATCCTTCCCCTGCTACACCCACCAAGCCACGCCCACCAAGCCACGCAATGCCCATCAAGCCACGCCCACAGAACCGGTAGTAAAAAAAATTGAATCCCACCACTGGCTCACATAAACCTAGTTTGCTTCCTTGTGGTTTTCAAAAGAGAAGGAAATATTGGCTAGTCTGACCCAATAACCTCCTTCATAAACCATGGGTCTTGCTAGGTACGTGATGTGACCAAAGTGTTCTACATCCTTGATTTTTGGCCCAAGTAGTAATTATATTCCAGGCAGGTAGGAGAAATAGCAAGATCCTCAATGGAGATAATTTGCTTTTTGAAAGGTGAGCCGAGGACGAAGATAGAACTTTAAAAAAACATTGAGTCCTTAAGAGGCTTCCCTCATTATATTCGCCAAACCAAGCTTCAGTGAACTTGATAGAGTTGTCCCAGGAGGGGAAGGGAGGGGAGATTAAAAAAAAGTCAAGATGGCAGCCAGAAGCTGAGGAAAGAACAAAGCAGAAGACAAGAAAGGCAGAAGCCTCCCCTAATAATTGAGGAAAGCAAGCAATTTGGAAACTTTGATGGGAATCAAAGAGTATCATCTCATTTGTAAGGACTTCCTTAGCTGGTATATATGCCTTTTCTGCAGTTCACTCTCTCAGAAGACATTCTGGTGCATTAATATACAAGCCGGCCATCTTCAAACCACTTGCTTAAGTTACTCAATTGATTCACGATGTGGGCTCACATATATACTGCATTATAAACTAAACTAAACAAACAGGCTGGATGCATGTAATATGCTATGCCACCCAAAAAACACGGCTCGGCATGTTGTGCAAATCCAGAGCTAGGTCTTTGACCTAAAAATATAGAAACATAGAATGACAGGGCTGGAAGGGACCTTAGAGGTCTTCTAGTCTAATCCAACCCCTTACCCATGGTAGGAAACCTATATCTTCCTGGACAAATGGTTGTCCAATCCTTTCTTGAAAGCCTCCAACGATGGAGCACCCACAACTCAGAAGGCAAGCTGTTCCACTGGTGAATTGTTCTCACTGCCAAGAAGTTTCTCCTTAGTTCCAGATTGGATCTGTCTTTAACAAGCTTCCACCCATTACTTCTTGTTCCGCCCTCAGAAATGGAGAATAAGTTGACTCCCTCCTCTCTGGGGTAGCCCCTTATGTACCAAAAGACAGCTTTGATGTCACCCGTAATTCTTCTCTTTATTGCAGGAGGGCCATTTCAATGTCAGAGGTCTGTTCTTCCAGCATCCAGTAGTAGCAACAAGGAAGGAGGAGAGTACAATTCAGAGGCTTATCGATAAAGAAAAGAAAAAAAATCAGAGGACGCGATTAGATAGTCTGGTTGTGTTTATGGTCTATCCGCAACCGTTGTGTTTTGAATGACTCCTCCTCTCCGGTTTGTGATGAAGCTGCAAATAGCAATAGCAATAGCACTTAGACTTATATACCGCTTTACAGTGCTTTACAGCCCTCTCTAAGCAGTTCACAGAGTCAGCATATTGCCCCCAACAACCTGGGTCCTCATTTTACCCACCTCGGAAGGATGGAAGGCTGAGTCAACCTTGAGCCTGGTGAGAATTGAACTGCAGAACTGCAGCTAGCAGTCAGCTGAAGTAGCCTGCAGTACTGCACTCTAACCACTGCGCCACCTCGGCTCTTAATGTTCACTCAAGATAAGATTTAAGGTTAAGCTCAACAAAGGATCAAAGCAGGGGTGAAATTCAGCAGGTTCTGACAGGTTCTGGAGAATTGGTAGCGGAAATTTTGAGTAGTTTGGAGAACCGGCAAATACCACCTCTGGCTGGCCCCAGAATGGGGTGGGAATGGGGATTTTGCAGTATCCTTCCCCTGCCATGCCCACCAAGCCACGCCCACAGAACCAGTAAGGGAAAACTTTTGAATTTCACCCCTGGATCAAAGCCAATAAAGCAAGGGCTGGTATGAGACCAAAAAGTCTTAATCTGGAGTTCTCTCAGCTCCACCCAAGCTCAGCCATGGAAAAGTCACTGAACCTTAAGAACAGTTCAGTGACTTTTCCATGGCTGAGCTTGCGTGGAGCTGTGAGAACTCCAGATTAAGACTTCTTAAGAAGGGACTTGCTTAGGAGTAAATCTTTCCTCATCCAGAGGTCCTTTTGCTTTGACCAAACTAGCATCTTCTGAACTGAGATAGCTGTTTCTAACCATGTGAACCTGGAGATTTCTGCATGCAAAGCAGATTTGCAATCCCATTAAGCTATGGATCTTCCCTAGCATAGCGACTAGCAATATGTTTAATATGTTGGGAGTATATGTTGCAATGCCCATCACAGGCATTCGTTGTCATGAGCACCCTCACAGAAAGGCTGCCATAGAGAAGCTCATGAATTCACAAATTGTTTGAGGGGAGAAAAAATATTGGGACTGGGCTATGACACCATCTACAGACCATTCAGGTTGTTTCCATAACCCTCACTTTCTGGGCATACAGATAGGCACCCTTCCCCCAAAAATGAAGTTACAACTCATTACAGGTAGTCCTTAACTTGCAACCATTCAAAGTTACAAGGACACTAAAAAAATTGGTCCTTGCACTTACAACTGTTGTAGCATCCCCATAGTCACAAGTTGAGATTTTGTGTGCTTGGCAACTGGCATCAGAGGTGGGTTCCTGCCAGTTCGGACCGGTTCTATAGAACCGGTAGTAAAAATAGGGACTGGTTCTCTGAACCGGCAGTAACGGCAGCCTGGCCACGCCCCCAAGCCGGTTCTTGCGGCGGCGGCATAGGCGCCGCCATCTTGTTTTTTGTTTTAGCTGCAATGACGGCTGCAATGTTCTGGGGTCATGTGATCACCATTTGCAACCTTCCCAGCTGGGAAGGAGGAAGCAGAGGGAGGGAGGGAGTGGGAGAGAGAGAGAGAGAGAGAGAGAGAATTGGAATTGGAATTGGAATTGGAATTGGAATTGGAATGACTATAAAGCCCAATAAAAATGATATTAGAGGCAAGCCCTTTTCAGCTTGCCTAAGTTGCTTTTTAATGATTTGTGTACAAACCTACACATGGAGAGACAGAGATTAGGTGAAGATGGCTATACAGGTTGTCCTCAACTTACGGCCACAGTTGAGCCCAAAATGTATGTTGCTAAATGAGAAATTTGTTAGGTGAGTTTTGCCCTATTTTACGACTTTTCTTACCACATTTGTTAAGTGAATCACTGCAGCAGAGGTGGGTTCCTCCCGGTTCGCACCGGTTCTATAGAACCGGTAGCAAACCGCTGGTGATGTCACGGAGCCGGTTCTGTCGGTGCCGGTCCGTGGACGCCGCCATATTTTTTGGGGGGGAAAAAAATTTTGGTTTTTTTTTTTGAATTTTTTGCTGATTTTTTTTCTTCTGCGCATGCGCAGAAGCCGAGTCCCCGGCACTGCGCACGCACCGCCATCTTGTTTTTGGCTTTTTTAAAAAAAAATTGCAAATTTTCAGCATTGCGCATGCACGCGCCTGCCCGCCCGCACGGCATGGCCATGTGGCGCTGGAGGAAGCGAACCGGCGGTGAGGTAAGTTAGAACCCACCCCTGCACTGCAGACGTTAAATCAGTAAAACGATTGTTAAATGAATCTGGTTTCCCGATTGACTTTGTTTGTCAGAAGGTTGCAAAAGGGGATCACATGACCCTAGGAAACTGCAACTGTCATAATTGTGAGTCAGCTGTCAAGCATCTGAATTTAATTTAATTAATTTAATTTAATTAATTGTATTTCTATGCCGCCCAACTCCCGAAGGACTCTGGGCGGCTAATGTAAATCACGTGATCATGAGGATGCTGCAATGGTCATAAGTGTGAAAATTTGTCATAAGTCACTTTTTTCAGAGCCGTTGTAACTTCGAACAGTCACTAAGTGAACTGTTATAAGTCGAGGACTACCTGTATTAGCAACCAAGGGCATCAGGTTGAATACGCTTCTCTTAGCCATTTGAGTGACAACAGGTTCAGTTTAGCCCCAAAACTGCCAGGTGTATGTACACACACACACACACACACACACAGAGCTCTTCTAAAACTATACACATTCAACCTCACTTACTGCATTTGGAAAAACACACCCAGAGTCCACTTTCTGCCATACATTTAACTATAACTTCTGTACATTAGAACATTACACACGCTTTCAGATTTAATTTAATTTAATTAATTTAATTTAATTAATTGTATTTCTATGCCGCCCAACTCCCGAAGGACTCTGGGCGGCTAATGTAAATCACGTGATCATGAGGATGCTGCAATGGTCATAAGTGTGAAAATTTGTCATAAGTCACTTTTTTCAGAGCCGTTGTAACTTCGAACAGTCACTAAGTGAACTGTTATAAGTCGAGGACTACCTGTATTAGCAACCAAGGGCATCAGGTTGAATACGCTTCTCTTAGCCATTTGAGTGACAACAGGTTCAGTTTAGCCCCAAAACTGCCAGGACTGTGTGTGATTTCCCAATCCTCAGCTAAACCCCACTGCAATTTTAACCCTTCCCAATATCCCAGCTGCTGCTTGGAGAGTAAAAAGAACGTGCAAAATAAACCAAACACAGAAAACCAACACTCCAGTTCAGTAAAAGAAGGCAGTTCACTTAACAATGCAGAAAATTGCACACACGGACCTTTCTGAGTGTGAGCCCAAGTGTAAAGCAGAATGCTTAATCTTTTGGAGAAAAATAGATTTCTTGGCCTTCCCTCCGAGCAGTTAAATTAATTTCCCTTTCACCTGAATAGCTTTGAACTATGCAAAACAAAGCTCCTTCATCCCCGCCATGGAAAATAAGTTTCTATATCCCTTGAGTCAATCAGGGCATAAGCAAGATTTCCAAAGGAGTTTTGAAAAATCATCTCAGTGAGTCTTTTTTCCAGGGGGGAAAAACCTGTTGGTGTCTTCTCGGGGGACCACTAAGCCTTGGCTAAACCCATTTGTCATCTTTCTTGTCATTCCAGTTGCAAAGTAAAGTGGGGTCAATTGCAATCTTTGGGGCAATTATGTGAAGATGGATGTAAGCTTCCAGGCTATTTTACAGGTGCCAGGAAGATCATGTCAAGCTATGTTCTCCTAAGACATCAATTACCTCTTCCGATGTTTAGGATGCCTCAAACGTAACTGGGGAAGGAGAGAAAAGAACATCCATTGGTGGTAGAAAGATTTCGGGAAGGGAAAAAAGAAGGAAAAAAAGGGGGGAAGAACAAACCGAGGGAGGGAGGGAGGGGGGGAGGGAAGGGAAGAAGGAAGGAAGGAAGGAAGGAAGGAAGGAAGGAAGGAAGGAAGGAAGGAAGGAAGGA
>QLTV01001686.1:2260566-2270690 GCA_003457575.1 Thermophis baileyi | reverse complement strand
ATAGATAGATAGATAGATAGATAGATAGATAGATAGATAGATAGATAGATAGATAGATAGATAGATAGATAGATAGATAGATAGATAGATAGATAGATAGATAGATAGATAGATAGATAGATAGATAGATAGATAGATGGATGGATGGATGGAAGGAAGGAAGAAAGGATGGAAGGAAAAGAAAGAGAAGTAAAAGAATGAAAAGGATGGATGGATGGATGGATGGATGGATGGATGGATGGATGGATGGATGGATGGATAGATGGAAGGAAGGAAGGAAGGAAGGAAAAGAAAGAGAAGTGAAAGAATGAGATGGATGGATGGATGGATGGATGGATGGATGGATGGATGGATGGATGGATGGAAGGAAGGAAGGAAGGAAAGAAAGAAAAATAAGACGGGAGGGAGAGGGGAAGGGATTTAGCATCAGCAGCCTGATGTGAGGACTACCTGGGCATTATTTAAGGTAACTGCACCAGAAGAGGAGATGGGCATCAGATAGCCCACCTGCTCTGACTAATCCCTGTTTCAAGATCTATGGAGATTCTCAGTCATCCAGGTCACAGTTGTCCCAAAGGTGCTTTTTCAAAAGGCAACTGGGCTTTGCTTTTTCTTTGAAGACGTTTCGCTTCTCATCCAAGAAGCTTTTTCAGTTCATTCAGAAGAAGCTTCTTGCATGAGAAGCGAAATGTCTTCAAGGAAAAAGCAAAGCCCAGCTGCCTTTTGAAAAAGCACCTTTGGGACACCCTGCCTCAATACATTTGCCCTCCACATTACCTCCTAATCCTCCTCCAGATCTCCCTTCTCAACTAATCCTCCCAGAGCCCACATTCCTCCGACGCTCCCTTGCCATTTTCTCCTCACCATAAGGGGTGGTACCTGGCACAACCACCACTGGTTCCAGGTCCAGGACATCAATGTTCAGCTGTGTTCCCAGAGCCCACTAAGCCAATTTGTAAGATCAAGGAAATAGTCTGAATCCGTTAGATCAGAGTGCCTGACAGTTTGCAACAAATTTATATTGTAGGTTAGCTCAGCCTGCTAGACTGATTTGCATCCTTTTGATCTTCAGGAAATAGAGACGGGAAGCTAGAGCAGCCATACTATGCTACTGAAGCCACTCTGGCACTTTTCCTCTCAGTTTCCCTCCCATTTCATTCTGTCAAGGATTGAGAGAGGCAAAACAGGGATCCCATCTCATTTCCTCTATCTGCAGTAGCTCCAACCCTGTTTGGATCACTGTGGTTTTGATTTTCCTTTTTAAGCAAACATGGTGAAAAAAAGAAACAACCACAAAGAAACTACTCAAAATGACTGCCAATCAACAAATTAGGGCGGGCATTGGTTTGATGGATGGATCAATGGGCTATCCAGTGAAGACTAACCTACAACATGTGTGTCACAGGTGATACACCGTGTCATTTTTGGTGACATGCAAGGGAGCCCTACTTTGAAGTCTCCGAAAATCATACAAGTGTTCTTGCATGATTTCTGAAGAGGCCTCTTCTGTCTGTCTGTCTCCCTGTCTCTCTCTCTGTGTGTGTGTGTGTGTGTGTGTGTGTGTGTGTGTGTGTGCGCGCGTGTGAGAGAGAGAGAGAGCGAGAGAGGGTGTGTGGGCGTGTGAGAGGGAGAGGGAGGGAGGGAGGAAGGGAGGGGGAGAGAGAGAGAGCAGCAGAGTCAAGGTAAGCTGTACAAGAGCCATGTTAGCGCAGTGGTTAGAATGCAGTATTGCAGGCTGATTCTGTCCACAGTCTGGAGTTCGATCCTGACCGGCTCAAGATTGACTCATCCTTCCATCCTTCCGAGGTCAGTAAAACGAGGACCCAGATTGTTGGGGGGCAATCTGCTGACTCTGTGAACCGCTTAGAGGCGGATGTAAAGCACTATGATGCAGTAAATAAGTCTAAGTGCTATTCCTATTTTCTTAATTTTTGTCATGCTGAGCCCAAATGGTTCTCCATCACTGGGCTATTCCGTTACTGGTGGTGAACCGACAAGTAGGTGCAGGGTGTGTTACAGGGAGTTGATTATTCATTGGTGAACGGAATTCTCTGTAGATGGAAGAAAAGAAGCGATGGCAAATATTAGAAACACACACACACATAAACACACGCACACACGTGCACAGTCCCTTATATTCATTCCTCAGAGAGAATCAAATTATCGAAGCCACCTCTCTGCCAGATGACAATTACCTTTTCTCTCTCTACTAAGCAGCTGACTAAAACTCAAGCACCGCCGAAGGTGCACTGCCTGCATACAGATTTCTGCAGCACATTCCCATCATCTGCAAATGAAGGGATTTGACTTTAACTTTGGAAATGTAATGGTTAGTCTATCCATGCTAATCTGGACCGATCAAGAAAAAGGACTCCAAAGAGCCTCTTTATGCGTTCTGAACAAAAGGCTATCTTGGATAGGCTTTATCTGCCGATCGGATAGGATCAGCAAGTTCTCCAGCTTATGGCGGAGAATCCAAAACGTGTTCTATTCCAGTCACATACCGTACATTTATTTAAATTATCTGTAGATTGTCCGATCTTATCGGGCTGGCCTTCAATAAAACCGTCAATAAATGCAATACTGTATCTAAAAATAAGCCTAAAACTCACATCAAGATCACTAAACCATAAAATAAAGAAGAACAAAAGGTCGCTAGATCTTCCTTGTTAAAAACCCAAGTACCTTGAAAAGGGGCAGCTTTTAATGCTTACCCAAATGTCAGAAGCGAAGGGTTGTATCTCCTGGAGCAATTGGATTGCACAAAGAATGAAAATATTCACCTTCTGAACAGCTTTTGAAAAATGAACCAGACAGGAATTTGACCCCTATGTAGCCACTGATGTCATATGTCATCTTTGAGACTTCTGTGCTAGAAGCGACTATCTCTTCAAGAGGCAAAATTGGATACTAAAGGAAGGAACCAGTCGGTGGGGATTGGCAAAAGTAATTTTTCCTGCCTTCCTGCCCTCATTTAGAAGAAAATAGAGTGTCGTCTACTTTGATCTTGGTAGAGGTTTATCTCGTGCTTACTTCAATTTAATCAATGGTTTTCCTCCTACTCTACCTATTCCTTTACACAAACTCCAAGCTATGCAACTCCTTAAAGATATTATTTGACAAAACTACCAAAACAAGCAGAAATTGTATTCAAGAGCCGCTGTCCATTGATGCATAGGTAAAATCATCTGCATAGAGCAGGGGTGTCAAACTCAAGGCTCGTGGGCCGCATCCGGCCCACAGGGTGCTTAGATCTGGCCCGCGCGGCCGCCCTGGAAACAGTGAAGGACCGGCCCGCGGTGCCTCTGCCAGCGAAAACGGAGCTCTGGAGGGCCGCATTTTCAGCCACGACGGCCTCCTGCAGCCCTCTGCCAGTGAAAACGGAGCCCAGGCAGGCTGCGTGCGGCCTCCCCAGGCTCTGTTTTCGCTGGCAGAGAGCTACAGGAGGCCGTCACGGCCGAAAACAGAGCCTCAATGAGTGATGTCGAGCTGGCCACGCCCACCCTGGCCTCACCCACCCTGGCTACGCCCACCCCAGCCATGTCCACCCCCGGCCCCCCAAGGTCAAACACAACTCTGATGCGGCTCTCAATGAAATCAAGTTTGACACCCCTGGCATAGAGCAACCTTCTTAATCAAATCAGTTTGATGCTCTGCAGACTTTTTGATTTGCAGCTCTCAGGTTTAGGATAGTTCAAAATCCAACACATATGATAGGCTGAGATAGTCCTCGACTTACGACCACATTTGAACCCAAAATTTCTGTTGCTAAGTGAGACATTTGTTCAGAGGGTTTTGCCCCATTTTACGACCTTCCTTGCCACGGTTGTTAAGTGAATCGCTGGAGCTGTTAAATTCGTAGCATAGTTGTTAAGTGAATCTGGCTTCCCCGTTGACTTTGCTTGTCAGAGGTTCGCCAAAGTCGATCACATGACCTCAGGACATTGCAACTGTCATAAATATGAGCCAATCGCCGAATTTTGATCACATGCCCACGGGGATGCTGCAACGGTCCTAAGTGTGGAAAAACAATCATAAGCCCCTTTGTTTTCAGTGCCGTTGTAACTTCAAACAGTCACTAAACGAACTGTTATAAGTCGAGGGAACCTATCTTAGGAAGCAGGAAGACTGTAATGAAGGCGGAAGGGCTGTCTTACTCTTCCCAATGCAATCCCAGTCTAAGGGAACAAATATCAAGAAAGTTTCAAAGCTCTCCTTGCAGATGAAAATATTCAAGATAAAACCTGCAATACAATGGGCAGTATAGAACCTAGCAATGACAACCAGAGTTAATACAAGATATGAGGAAAGAGAGGACTCAGCTGTGCTAAATTAACACTACCAGGAAAAAGTGAACCTGGATCCTACCAAAACTTTCTTGATCTCTGGTGGATCTCAGACAGGGACCAAAATTTGTTCTCAGAACTTCTTGCTTTAATCTGTGAACTGGGTCACCTCTTCAAATATGGCGGCTCTGTAACTTCCCAAATCAGTTAGTATGACTCCTGAAAACCAGTATTTCTTAACGAAATACTTGATTATTCCAGACTACCCAACTAAAAAACATTTCTGCATTTTAATAACCTATGTAGCCTTTCAAAAACAGGGAGAAATTATTCAAAAGTCTTGTTCCTTGCCCTTTTGTCAAAATGCCTGGAGAGAGGGAGAGAGAGGGGGGGAGAGGGGAGAGAGAGAGGTGGAATCATTTTAAAAGAGAGAGAGAGAGAGAGAGAGAGAGAGAGAGAGAGAGAGAGAGAGAGAGAGAGAGAGAGAGAGAGAGATCTATTTCATACATTGCCAAACAATATCCTTATCAGAATGCTTCTAAATAACTGGGATATATAACTGAAGTAAGGAGGACACAATAATTCTGAATACAAAATGACTCATTATTAAGTGAGGTGGTCTGTGAATTTTAGCCCCAAATATGGCAATAATAATAGTTTATATCATGGGGATTAATATTCCAATTCTTGAATTTCATTTACAAGAGCAAGAGAATTGCAATCAATTCCTATTAAACCTTTAATCAGTGGAACAACTTGCCTCCAGAAGTTGTAAATGCTCCAACACTGGAAGAGATTGGACAGCCATTTGTCTGAAATGGTATAGGGTTTCCTGCCTAAGCAGGGGATTGGACTAGAAGACCTCCAAGGTCCCTTCCAACTCTATTATTCTATTCTATTCTATTCTATTCTATTCTATTCTATTCTATTCTATTCTATTCTATTCTATTCTATTCTATTCTATTCTATTCTATTCTATTCTATTCGTGTCCAATATTTTTTTCCCTGTTGTGGCAACCTTATTTTAAGAGCCAAGGAATCTAGCATGGCGTTCTTTAAAGCAACGTTCCATTGGTTTCAAGGACAATGCATTCAAACCCATAATTCTAGAAGCTGCGTAAATAATCAGTATCAGTTTTATCAGATGCTTTCCTTATAAAAAGGAGGGATAACTTAGCAGCCTCAGGTGGTTCCTTTAAAACCTGTAATAAAATGGAACTTAAGGAGCAACAATAGGATCAGGCCAAAGAGTTCAAATAATAAATGCTTAAACAGAATAAACTGCCAAGAAGAACTCTGAGGTCAATAGAGCTTGGCTTTAATCTTTCTTCCTCATCACTTTATCACAATTGGTTTATCACCCTTGGTCAACCTCATCTAGCTCAGAAGCTAAGGCAGGTCAGGCCTGGTTGCTACCTGGATGGGAGAGCAGTTCCAAGCGATAGGCTAGAATCGGTGTTTCTCTACCTTGGCAACTTTAAGATGTGTGGACTTCAATTCTTGCCTGCTGGCTGGGGAATTCTAGGAGTGGAGAAACAGTGAGCTAGAGCCATAAAGAGCCAATACAGGTAATCCTCGAGTTACGACCACAACTGAGCCCAAAATTTCGGTTGCTAAGCAAGACAGTTGTTAAGTGAGTTTTGCCCCATTTTACGACCTTCCTTGCCGCGGTTGTTAAGTGAATCACTGCAGTTGTTAAGTTAGTGATGCAGTTGTTAAGTGAATCTGGCTTCCCCATTGACTTTGCTTGTCAGAAGGTCACAAAAAGTAATCACATGACCTTGGGATACTGCAACCGTCATAAATATGCACCAGTTGCCAAGCATCCTAATTTTGATCACGTGATCATGGGGATGTTGTAACCGTCATAAGTGTGAAAAACAGACATCAGTCACTTTTTTCAATGCCATTGTAACTTTGAATGGTCACTAAATGAACTGTTGTAAGTCAAGGATTACCTGTATTTGAAATGTTTCCCTTTTTTTTTTTTTTTTTTTTGTTGTGGCTTTTGTTTTGTAATCCGATTAAAATTGGGGGGGTGGTTTGTTTCCNNGGAAGGAAGGAAGGAAGGAAGGAAGGAAGGAAGGAAGGAAGGAAGGAAGGAAGGAAGGAAGGAAGGAAGGAAGGAAGGAAGGAAGGAAGGAAGGAAGGAAGGAAGGAAGAAGAAAAGGAAGAGGAACAGCGATAGCCCTAAGACTTATATACCGCTTCACAGTGCTTTTACAGCCCTCTCTAAGCGGTTTACAGAGTCAGCATATTGCCCCCAACAATCTGGGTCCTCATTTTACCCACCTTGGAAGGATGGAAGGCTGAGTCAACCTTGAGCCTGGTGAGATTCGATCTGCCAAATTGCAGGCAGCCGGTGATCAGCAGAAGTAGCCTGCAGTACTGCACTCTAACCACTGCACCACCGTGGCTCAGTGAACTGTGAAATATGAACTGTTGTAAGTAGAGGACTACCTGTACAAGCATAAAAGGAGCTGACAAGCCCATTCAGAATTGAGCCATAAAGCTCTAGGTGACACAAGAGTGAGCTGATGAAATAACTTAAGACCTTCTGATGCTTAACCACATTTTAATACCTGTGGTATGGATTTTTTTCCCCTCCTCCTCAGTCCCCTGACTCAAATACAGTTTTTCAACAACTGGAGTCTACCTGTCCTCCGGAGAAAAGGAAAAGCTGCTAAGGTAAGAAAAGCAAAAAAGCAAAATGATTTACAGCTGCTAATGGGACCTTTGGTTCAGTAATTAATTTAGTATAACTTACTATAATGATGGTTACAGTTACACCATTCCAATCCAACTGCGTTAGAGTTGTAAACAAACTATTAAGACCCTTCCACCCACCCACCCCCTGGAAAAGTTTCTCCGGTCTGCCACTCACTTTAAGTGTGATCAGACAAGAAGGTGACTGAAGGAATCTTTTGCTTTTTAAACGGCATCTTTTTATTTTAAAAACTTGAGAGGAACATGTCTGCAGTCTTTCGAACTGAGCAAGACTGTAGAGAAACTGATATCCAGGCTTCACCTTTCAGTGTACAGCTGATGAAGAGACCCCAGTTTCTTCCAGTTGAAGGAGTAAAATAAATATCTGAACCAAGACCTTCAAACTACCAAGGCCCCTACACTCAAGTAAACCTCTTTAATAGCACTAAGAGAGCAACAGCACTTAGACATAGTGCAACAATCACGGTCCTCATTTTACCAACCTCAGAAGGATGGGAGGTTGAGTCAATCTTGAGCCAGCCAGGATCGAACTCCAGGCGGTGGGCAGAGTTTAATAGCTTGTCTAGGCATTTGCAGATGCTGGTTCAGAAGTTACCTTAAATCAGCATTTGCATTCTTAAATGGGAATTAGGAAGTAACCAATCACAAAAATGACCAACCCTCCACTCTATTAACTATATTAATTATAGTTCTCACTATAAAGGAGAAAATTGATCAAATTATCAAGAAAATAAGATGATTGGCATGGGTGTTTACCAGTGTTTGATCCGTTTTTTTACCCAACAAGGTAACATCTTCGGTGCTGATGGTAACTTTCAAGATGTGTGGACTTCAGCTCCCAGAATTTGCCAGCTACATGCTTTAGGTCTCCAACAGTGTTTCTCAACCTTGGCCACTTTTAAGATGGGCAACTTCAACTCCCAGAATTCCCCAAACAGTAAGCAGGGAACATCTGCAAGCAAACAACCAAACTCAGAGCACCAAGGACTCCACAGTTCAACCCTGAGCTACACATATTCTCTTCTATTGGCATTCATAGGTTGTACCCTCCATCAGAGGCAAGAACCTTGTGGTCTGGCTTCAGGGATGTTCAAAACTTGGGTCAATCAGATCATGTGGTCTCTCTCCACTCATAAATGGGGAATTTTCTTCTGCACAGTCCAAACCTTGGAGATTTGGGGTTGAGAAGGGAAGGGACAGGCATGATTGAAGGTTCTAAAATGAAATCTGAGATCGGGTGGGATGAAGTTCCCTTTCTAGGATTATTTTTTGGGGGTGGGGGCTGCTTTTGAAACACTAACAATTACATTAAAATGTGGTTCTTCCTGTCTACACTCAGAATATGCATAATCCATTTTCAGTCAAACTTTATTATGGGTCACAAACCAGACTACATTAAAAATACTGAGAGAAACACATACTGTAATCAAATTGTTTACATGTTTAGATCTGTAGCTCAAAGTGAACAGTGATTAGAAAGGCAGGATATAAATAAAGAAAACAGCAGTGTTTCCTGAGCCTGGCAGGGAGGGGGAGGGGGATGATAAAATAATCGTTTTCCTTTGTACAGTTGATTTGCAAAAAGCTTTTGTTTTGTTTTGCTTTGTTTTAAATCTTGGAAGACCGTACAGGAGAATATTTTAGAAATATGCACCGTGCCTTCCATGAGGAACTATCAACCGTACGGTAATAATTTAGATTTACTTGTTACTATGGATACATTTATACAAAACAAAAGGATTATAATTTAAATTTTCAGTATGAAGAAGAAAAAGAAACAAAGGGCACTAAATAAGTTTTTTTTCTTTCTAAAAGGGAACGAGCCCTCTCAGGAAGGTAGTGCTTTTATTCTTTGCTTCCTGGGTTTATTCTCCACAAACCAGTTAACAAGATTAAATAAAATTACCTTCCTAGGGGAGATTTAGTGCTTTTTACACTTTTGATTATATTAATAAGACTGTATTAATGAGACCTAGAACAGCGGTTCTCAATCTGTGGGTCGCGACCCCTTTGGGGGTCGAACGACCCTTTCACGGGGGTCGCCTAAGCGCGCGCTAGCCCGCCATCTTGGTGCCACGCCCCCTTTGTCAATTCATCGCACGTGGGGAGGGGGCAGGGAGGGGGTCGCAGCGGCGGGGCGGGGGTCGCGGCATTAGGAAGGTTGAGAACCACTGACCTAGGACCTCGGAACTTAGAAGGCCCATGAAGAAGTGCTTTACAGTTCAGCTAGTCCTGTACTGTATTTAGGATCACAATTGATCCCCCAAAATTTCTGTTGCTAAGTGAAACATTTGTTAAATGAGTTTTGCCTCATTTAACGACTTTTCTTGCCACAGTTGTTAAGTTAGTAACACGGTTGTTAAGTGAATTGGTTTCCCCATTGACACTGCTTGTCAGAATGTTGCAAAAGGCAATGACATGATCCTGGGACACAATAATTGTCATAAAAATGAGTCAACTGCCAAGCATCTGAATTTTGATCAGATGACCATGGGGATGCTGCAACGGTCGTAAGTGTGAAAAATGGTCATAAGTCACTTTTTTCAGTGTCGTCGTAACTTTGAACGGTCACTAAATGAACTGCTGAGGACTACCTGTACCTGACAAAGTGCTTTGTGCTACAGATGGTGCTCCTCAGCAATTAATCCATTTCTGTGAATACAGCAAGGCTGTACAGGTAAGTCCTCAATTTAGGACTGGTCCCTTAGCGAACATTTGAAGTTATGACCTACCTAAAAAGGGGGACATACAATACAAATCCAAAGTTTTAACAGCCCTCCCCGCAATCACATGACCGCACTTTGGGTGCTCGATAACACAGCTGTTTGCGGTGTCCCACACACACACGTCACTGTATTTTATGACAGTTTTGCCAGGTTCCCGGTTTTCAGCAAAACTGTGCTGTAGCAAACAATGACTTCATTTTACCACCATGGTGTTTGCTGCAAAAAACATGGTAAAATTGGATAGATCATGTGACCAATCCGTTTTACAACTGTTACAACTTACGACTGTGATGGGCAGGGTCCATTATGGTGGTAACTTGAGCACCACCTATAATGGATCCCTTGACAGAGCTCTTGACAGTTGACTCTATTTATTTTATTTATT
>QLTV01001686.1:2233267-2260289 GCA_003457575.1 Thermophis baileyi | reverse complement strand
TGTAGCCGGCGTAGTTCAAGGTTATTCAGGCTTAAAATTTCAAGTCTACTGGAATAAGGAATTTTATTGCGAGCAGAAGAGTTGAGTACTCTTCTTGTAGTACCTCCTGGCTGGGGAATTCTGGGAATTTGAAGCCCACCCATCTTAAGATTGCCAGGTTGAAAAATATTAACCTAGGGACTTGTTTCAGGGTCAGTGATATGCATATTGAAGAGATTAGCCAAATTAAGTATTTCTAGATGGTTAAGCTCATAGACTGCCTCCTCTTTCTACCTCAAAATGCACAACAGTTTCCTGATCTGACTCATTTTTACAACAATCCTGAAAGGACATTTTTCTTCACTGTCTACAGATTGGAAATGGGAGATAGAACGAACTGCTCGCAGTGAAATAGTTTCTGAGCTAATATCTCAAGCTTGGCTTCTCCGAGCATTTTATCTACTGACAACACTTCAAGTTGGAAAAAAAAAAACCTTGCATGATAATCAGAAAAGAGCGAAATTAACTCGAGCAAGATTATGATGGGAGCACTTTGTCCTATTTTTAACTATCAGTACAGCTTGGTTTCCAAAGCTCTAATTATCTGGGTATTTTTACTGCTTCTGACAATTTCTAATTTTTGCACAATGCAGTGGAGCAGATTCTCAACGTGAAGAAGGATGGCCCATTTAATATTCTTGATGGTTTGAAGGTCTGTTTTGCTCATCAGATGGCTTGCTTTAATTTCCATTCTGTTCATACAAACAAGAATAGGAAATCTGGGGGTTCTAAAGACCATTGAGCATGGATGGCTGAAACACGGTGGCCGCTATTTATCAGTCAAAGAGAAGTAAAAAGATGGCACAGATTTGCATAAAATATTCATCCATAACCTTCTATATATTGAATAAATGCTGAAATAACAGCCATATTTTAACACTGGAATGCAATACATCCTCGTTTTCATGACAAGCTAAGTATAGGTTTGACATCTGAATGGGAGCCATGGATTGAATTTTGATTGTCTTAACCAACATTTATTTAATTTATATGGCTGTCCATGTAAAGCGATCCTGAGAAGCTAGGAACAACCTCCTCTCAAAGTACAAAACAGATAATCAGCAGCTGATATAAAAACAACCAACCATTCGTAACCTTTGTCAGGCAAGGATATTCTCATTAATTCATCCTTCCAGTTTTCGACCATCTTCTCCTTCTGTTTTCTCTGATTTGTTCCTTTTTAATAAATGGTACCCTTTAGTCCTAATTCCGCTCACAAATTTCATCCCACCAGGTTTCAGGAATGTCTACTGAATTATATTCACCTTCCTTCATTAAGTCACCCTCGTGTCCTGATATAAGGCAGTAAACTATTTGTTCTATTCCTTCCTGTATTTGCATTCAGGTAGTCGCTTAGCAACCAAAGTTAGGATGGATCCCCCCCAAAAAGCTACTCACAACCTGATTTCAAAGTTGCAGTGACCACACACACACACACACACACACACACACACAAAGACACGATCATGTAATTGTATTTTGGGCATGTGGCAACTGGCATACCTTTATGGCCATTTGCAGCATCCTGTGGTCACGTAAACACGATTTTTGACATTTTGGGAGGTGGTTTCTGGTGTTTACTTCCAGTTTCTGACAAACAACGCCCATCGAGTAAAATGGATTCGCTTAACAACCATGCTGTTTACTTAAGGACCACTGCAAAAAATGCCAAAAAATTGGCTCTGGTCACCGAATGATTTGCAACTAATTCTGGGCTCAATTATGGTTGTAAGTTGCGCACCATGTACTCATTATGGAATGCCTCAACCTCCTGCCTCTCTCTTCCAAGCCTGTTCCTCGTATTTGCCTCGTATCAGACTATTTAGGAGTGTCTTCACCTTCTCCCCACGGGACGCAGTTCAAAGCCACCCACAACACAAGCTGCCTTTTCAACATAGTTCTCTCGTGAATACAGGCCCTACCTTGTTAGACCTCCTTCAACTTGGAAATGTATCCCATTATCAAAACACATGAACCCTACCCATTGACCCTATTTGCATGACCAGTTGATTACTCCCAGGATACTCCTCTCCCTTCCTGGACCATGAGCCTCGGTGGCCCAGTGGTTAGAGTGCAGTACTGCAGGCTACTTCTACTGACTGCCGGCTGCCTGCAATTTGGCAGTTCGAATCCCACCAGGCTCAAGGTTGACTCAGTCTTCCATCCTTCCGAGGTCGGTAAAATGAGGACCCAGATTGTTGGGGGCAAGACGCTGACTCTGTAAACCGCTTAGAGAGGGCTGTAAAGTACTGTAAAGTGGTATATAAGTCTAAGTGCTATTGCTATTGCTATCTCCTTCATCAAGAAGGCATCACTAAGGCCTTTGCCCCTTGACCTTCCTGCCCACTCCTTCCTAATCCCTTGCAGTGTTTTCAAACAAATGTCCGCAACATTTGTTCCAACCAACAGGCAGGAAGGGAAACTCTCAGTGGGCCCGAACTCTTTGGAGCCTACACCATCTCTCATGTGTATCCAAGTAGACCATACAGGTAATCCTCAACTTACCTGTATGGCCTCTTACCAGCTTACCTTACATTTGTTGAGCGATCATTCAAAGTTAAAAGGGCACTGAAAAAAGTGACTTATGACCATTTTTTCACATTTAGGACCTTTGTAGCATCCCCATGCTCATGTGATCAAAATTCAGATGCTTGGCAACTGGTTCATGTTTATGACGGTCATAGTGTCCCGGGGCCAGGCGATCACATTTCCTGACCTTCTGACAAGCAAAGTCAATGGGGAAGCCAGATTCACTTAGCAACTGTAATTACTAACTTAACAACTGCTGTGATTCACTTAACAACTGTGGCAACAAAGGTCATAAAATGGGACAAGACTCAGTTCACAACTGTCTCGCTTAGCAGCAGAAATGTTGGTCTCTATTGTGGTTGTAAGTAGAGGATTACTTGTACAGATTTGCTTGATTGGATCAGCGTCCCCCAACCTTTTGGGCATCAGGGACTGGTTCCGTGGAGACAGGTTTTTCCACAGACTGGAGGGGGCGTGGTTTCACGTGCTGGTTGCATCCCGCGAATGGGGCTTCGTTTGTTCACGCGGAACGGTTTCTGGCATGCCACAGACTGGTTCCGGTCTATAGACCGGGGATTGGGGACCCCTGGATTGGGTGACTGTTAGGATACAGAAAAGCACAAGAATTTGCAAAACGGGGTCACTCCACCCCAGAGTCCTATGTTGCTGCCGATTTTCCACTGCCACCACAGGAGGGTGAAAGTAGGAAACGGTACAATGAGATGGGGGTCAAACTCTGTGCTTGCTTGGGCCATTTAGTTCACAGAGACATTAGAAAAGAAGGAAGAGATATCAGCTGAACGGCCCTCTCTCATGTGGTTTGGATACTAGTCGAAATGCAAGAAGATCAGGACATTGTGGCATGCTGTGTTATTTGGTAGGGCCCAAAACAGTTTAAGACGACAATTCTCCTGACAAAATTCATGTAGCACAGGGGTGTCAAACTTGATTTCATTAAGGATCGGGATGTGTGTGTGGCCAGCTCAACATCCGATTTCAGCCGCAACGGCCAGCGCCTTCTGCCAGTGAAAACAGACTTCGGGCAGGTTAGGGCGTGCACCCCCCCAGCTCCATTTTCGCTGGCAGAGGCACCGCGGGTCCTTCGCTGTTTCCAGGGTGGCCCCATGGGCCAGATCTAAGCACCCTGTGGGCCGGATCCAGCCTCTGGGTCTTGAGTTTGACACCCCTGATGTAGAACATAGGGAACTATCAGTTGACAACCAGCTTTTAATTTGAAACTCCCATGCTACCTTTTTTTTCCTCCCATCTTGGCAGGACTTACAAACTTTCATCAAATTCCTTTTAGATTGGATGGGTTTGGGTTGGGTGGTGGTGTTTTTCCCCCCCTATCTGTACAGTCTTTAATTTATTACTGGCTGAGAAAAGTTGGAGCAAGATAAATACATAGATCAATAAGGAGAGGATTTGCTCAGGGTCTAGGAGACAGCATATTGGGATTCTAAAATTTCAACCCAGAAGCTTGAAAAAGGTCAAATCAAAATTGAAAGATCAATTTGTTCCACAGCCACCACCATCACTTATTCATGAGGCCGGGCTGGAGACGTTTAGTATTCATTTGAAACGTATCCTTAGACTGGAGCAGCCTATTTAAATAGTAAAATTAGCTTTTAAGACCTATTCTACACTGATACAGCACAGTCAAAATAGTATGGTTTGGTTAATTTGGCCTGTTCAGAAATCAGCACTGTTGAAAGGGAACAAGAGAGGTAGAGGAAGGGGGAGAATAGATTTTCACTTCAAGGGAATGTTTCTGACTGCAGAGGTAATGAAACACATTATCCCCAATAATTAAAAAAAAATTACTTTCCAAGCTTCTCCCCTCCTGTTATTCAAAAAAGAAAGTGGGGTGGATGGAGTAAGATAAATTGCAGAAGTAGGATCAGAGGTGGGATTCACTTACCTTCCCTATCGGTTCACAAATGTGAGCGCGCATGCGCAGAAGGCCGCGCGTTACGTCAGGGCGGGTGGGCGGAGCCTCCCGCAGTCGCCGCTACCGGTTTGCGTGATCCGGAGAGAACCGGCTGAATACCACCACTGAATAGGATGTAATAAAATACAGTACAGATAGTCCTCAAGTTATGACCCCAATTTCCGTTGCTAGGCAAGGAGGTTGTTAAGTGAACTGCTCCCGATTTTATGACTGTTTTTGCCAGGGTTGAAAGCCAATCACTGCAGTTGTTTACTGAAACATGTGGTGGCTAAGCAAATCTGGCTTCCCTCACTGATTTTGCCTGTCGGAATTCGACTGGGAAGGTTGCCAATTGTGATGCCGTGAACCTGGGATACTGCACCTATCTTAAGTACACGCTGGTTGCCAAGTAATCAAATTTTGATCACGTGACTCTGGGGATGCTACAGGTGTCGTAAGTCCCTTTTTTTTAGTGCCGTTGTAACTTTGAGCGATCACTAAATGAATGGTTATAAGTTGAGGACTACCTGTATCCCCAATAATAAAAAAAATACATTATACAGGTAATCCTTGACTTATGACAATTGAGCCCAGAATTTCTGTTGCTAAGTGAGACATGTTAAGTGAGTTTTGCCCCATTTTACGACCTTTCTTGACACATTTGTTAAGTGAATCACTGCAGATGTTAAGTTAGTAACATGGTTGTTAAGTGAAGATGGTTTCCCCATGGATTCTGCTCATCAGAAGGTCGCAAAAGAAGATCACATAACCCCGGGACACTGCAACCGTCATAAATATGAGCCAGTTGCCATGCATCTGAATTTTGATCATGTAACTATGGGGATGCTGCAACGGTCGTAAGTGCGAAAAACGATTATGAGTTACTTTTTTCAGTGCCGTTGTAACTTCGAACGGTCACTAAACAAACTGTTGTAAGTCAAGGACTACCTGTAGTTTTTGCTTCTCCCTTCCTTTTATGCAAAAAGAAAGCAGGAGGGATGGAGTAAGAAAGATAAGCAGTACAGCTAGATCACAATTATTGCAAGTTCAGATAGAGCCATATTCAATTTAGTCCAACTATATCTGTAAACCATCCACTTAGTGAAATGGGCAGCGTCTAAACTTGATAAGTAAAATATATTGATACCAGGTTGCATTTAACACAAGCCAAAATTCAGTTATTGTGAGGCTAGCACACATGCAGTTGCTGTTGGGGTTTTCAGACGCTAATTGTCACATTTGCAAAATGGAGGGGAGGAAATGTTATGTTCAAGGAAAGCTCAAAAAAAAAAAAGTTCATTTTGAAGAACTACAGCAGAACACAGGAGACAGCAGATACATTTTGGATACGGGTTTATTCTCCTGCTTGCCCTTTGTTCACTTGATTTATTTTAAATATTTATGAAATCTATCTAGAAGATAGAAATAGATTTTTTTTTTCATTTTGCCTTCTATAATTACCTTATGACTTTGTTCAAAAATACATGTAAGTTGTAAGTATATTCTTTTAATCTTTGTTATATTTCATTATTAAACATAAAAATTTAACCATTTTCATTGCCTGTGTCTATCAGGTAAAAACCAATTACCCTATTTTCCATAGAAATATCACTTTGAATTTTGCAAATTTGAATTTTCGTGGGATTCATTATCAGCACTAATCGAGACTTAACCTGTAGCCCAAAAGATCTTGCTCATTTGAAATGCGCCTGTAGGGAAGACTGTTATGTGGACCTCATGATCTATTTATTTTGCCTCATTTAAGCGTGCAAAAGCATATATAACAAAACACAATGCAAATGTCAAATGCAGGCTAAACCAGGAAAAATAGAGGTTCAGTTTTTCAATCCAGTTTCCCCCACTGATTTTGCTTGTTGTAAGCTGGCTGGGACGCAACAACCATCATACATATACGCTGGATGCCGAACATCCAAATTTTAATCATGTAATCATGGGGATATTGCAATGATTTTAAGCGTGAGAACCAGTCATAACTAACTTTTTTTCAGTGTCAGTGAAATGTCAAACATTTGCTAAACAAATGGACTACCTGTAGAGCAGCGGTTCTCAACCTGTGGGTCGCGACCCCTTTGGGGGTCGAACGACCATTTCACAGGGGTCGCCGCGCGCGTTAGCCCGCCATCTTGGTGCCACCGTCACTTGCAGGGGTGAAATGCTCCCGGTTCGGCCGTGCCTGCGGGTCGCCGGACAGCCGGTAGCTACAGAAGCGGGAGACTTCGCCCACCCGCCCGGACGCCGCCATTTGGGTTCTTTTACCCTCTGCGCATGTGCAGAACGCTTTTCGGTGCCCCGCAGGCAAGCCCGAACTGGGAGCATTTCGCCCCTGGTGCCACGCCCCCTTTTTCACCTCACCCTGCGTGGGGAGGGGGCGGGGAGGGGGGCACAGTGGCGGGGGGGTCGTGGCATTAGAAAGGTTGAGAACCACTGCTGTAGAGGATTTTCTAAAGAGATTTATGACAAATTTTGGAACCACCGTGGCAATGGCACTTAGACTTACCGTATTTTTCGGAGTATAAGACGCTCTGAAGTATAAGACACACCTACCTTTTTGGGGGAGGAAAACAAGAAAAAAAAATCTGCCTCTGCCTCTGCCTCCCTGCAGCCTGAAACAGCGGATGGGCGGGAGGCCGATCCAATCAAAAATCACCTGCTTGTGCTAATCAGGCTGTGCTGAAGCTGAAACAGGCTGTTGGCTGTTTGCTGCAAGGAGGTAAATTGCTGGGAGGCAGAGGCCAAAGGGTGGGGGCCAGTGGGCGGGGCTACATTCGGTGTATAAGACGCACCCAAATTTTCACCCTCTTTTAGGGGGGGGGAAGTGCGTCTTATATTCCGAAAAATACGGTATATACCGCTTCACATTGCTTTACAGCCCTCTCTAAGCGGTTTACAGAGTCAGCATATTGCCCCCAACAATCTGGGTCCTCAGTTTACCCACCTTGGAAGGATGGAAGGCTGAGTCAACCTTGAGCCTGTGGGACTCGAACTGCTAGCAGCTGGCAGTCAGCAGTAGTAGTCTGCAGTACTGCATTCTAACCGCTGCACCACCATGGCTCTTCAATGTTCGTAACTTCCAACTTTACAGAGCTACTTCATTCATCCTTCATTTATTAATGGATCATTGTTTATACTGCTCTCTCTTACAAATCTGTGATGCACCAGAAGCTCATCAGCCATCTTACTGGACAGTATAAACAGTGATGTCGATAAAAAATCATTTAAGAATAGACTTTACAAATGGTCATCCTTGTTCCCCAGTGGACTTCAAAGGAAGGTTTTCGGATGCTTCTTAAAAGTCAAGAGTGAAGGTGCAAATTAATCTCCAGGGACTGCATGTTCGATTGGATTTCAGGCTTTGGTTAATTACTGTTTAGTCTGTAATGTTTCGGGTTTTCTAGTACCAAGCAGGAAAAAGAAAATCAATCAACATTCACATCCATGTGGAAAATAAGTACAAATTTTATTTTCTCAACAGCAGTAAGTACTTTTTACAGCATATGTTTATTTAAATACACAGGCATATTATGTATATTATGTAAGCTTTGAAAAACTGAATAGAGGAATGAATATTCACCTGGAGATGAAACTTTCTTTCAACAATTCTGAGAACGATCACAACTTCCTTTCTCTTAAGACCACACCACACCACATTCAAAGAAATGAGATCTGAGATGATAACATATGTACCACTTCAGGCTTGTGCCCAAAGCACAGGTAGTCCTCGACTTACAACCATTTGTTTAGTGACTGTTGCAGCATCCCCATGGTCATGTGATCAAAATTCAGGTGCTTGGCAACTGGCATGTACTTATGACAGTTGCAGTGTCTCAGAGTTATGTGATTATCTTTTGCAGTCTTCTGGCAAGCAAAGTCAGTGGGGAAGCCAGATTCACTTAACAACCAGGTTACTAACTTAACAACTGCCATGATTCACTTAACAACTGTGGCAGGAAAGGTCATAAAATGGGGCAAAATTCACTTAACAACTCTTGTGGACATTTTGGGCTCAGTTATAGTTGTATGTCAAGGACTACCTGCAAAGGAAGGTATAGATTGGAGCCACGATGTCTCTGCTAGACATTTCCCTTCAGGAATTACTTGTTAGCATGGCCACTATACGGCAGTAATATTCCTCCTGCCTCATACTCTGAAGTGATGTCTTCATTGAGGCCACCTCAGCCTGCTTGGGTGTGACAGCCAAGCATCAATTTGGGGCATGAAATTACAGCTAGCTTTGCTCAGAAGAAGATGCAGCTTAGAGACAATGGAGATGCTTTAAATGTCATTCAAAACAGAAATGGTTTGCATCACGTGGAGGTTAAGGCTGCGTTGCAAAAATCTAATTTTTTGCATCCTGAAGGAACTTTGCAGGCTTCTCCTCTGAGTTTTCCTAGATCAGTGCTTCTCAGCCTTAGTCACTTTCAGATGAAAGTGGCAAGCATGAAAATCAGTGTTCTCAATCCATCTCTAAGGGGCAAAATTCCAAATTGCGTGGTTTCTGGTTCAATTATCTGCCAGCCCCTGAGCAGAACTTTGGATTCAAGATGTACTATTTACAGACATATTAAAAAGTGCAGGAAGGAACATTAGCATTTCAAAAGCCAATTATGGCTTAGTATATTTCCCACAAGGTCACCAATATGAGAAACTGTGATTATTCCGTTATCCAAAAATCACTCTTAAATGTAATCTTTTAATAGCAGTAATCCTGGTTTTCCCATTATTTGCTTTTCTAAATCCAGAATATAAAATGAGAAATTAGGTGGGAGAACACCTTTTTATAGGGTTGCAGGTCAGTGAGAGAGGGAAGAAAAACATATGCAAGCATAGTTAATATTTCTTTTACACTTTAAAGCCACAAAACCCCTTCTGTGTGCTTCCAAAATCCAGATTGACATCTTTCAGGGTTAAATACTTGGGCACAACCCAATTAATCAAGGCAAAATGAAAAAAAGGGCTTAAGAAGATAAAGAAACACAAGGACCGCTGTCGCCTAAAAAGTATCTACATTTTCTGAGATTTTCCCCGATAGTAGATAGGGAGAAAAAAAATTGCTCATCAGCCCTGCCAGCATGAGAGGCGACACTGATCGTTTTGCTGCAGTTCTGGAAAAGCTCATTTCTTGAGGAAGGTTATCTAACAGCTGCTTTATATTCCTTTGGAAAGAAATACAGATAGTCCTTGACTTATGGCCACCATTGGGGCCAGCCAGAATTTCTGTTGCTAAGCAAGGCGATTGTTAAGTGAGCCGTGCCTTATTTTATGACATTTTTGCCACAGTTGTTAAGCAGATCCCTGAAGTTCTTAAGTAAATCGTGCGGTCGTTAAGTGAATCTGGTTCCCCCTCCCCCCAAAGACTTTGCTCATTGGAAGCCAGCAGGGAAGCTGCCACTCTCATAAACTCAAGCCCGGTTTTGACCAGGTGACCGTGGGGATGCTGCAATGACCATTAAGTGTGAAGACCGATCGTAAGTCGCTTTTTTTTCAGTGCCGTTGCAACTTCAAACAGTCACTAAACAAATGGTCATATGCTGAGGACTACCTGCATTATTTTCGCTCAGTTTTGCTTCTTTTTGTCCCGTTTCCAAAATGCCAAGTGTGCCGGCTATGAACTCAACTTGGCGGAGGAAGGAAACAAAGACAAAATCCTGCCTTTGAAGACTTGAAATGGCAGTCGGTTCTTTTCCATGGCTGTCCCAGTGGTGGGTTTCCACCGGTTCACCCCGGTTCAGGCATACCGGTAGCGGCGGCTGGAGGCTCCGCCCACCCACCCGGCTATAATCACAGACGCTCTGCGCATGCACAGAAGCGGCGTGAGCACGCACATCTCCGAACCGGTAGCAAAGGTAAGTGAAACCCATTACTGGGCTGTCCCTTCTCGCAACTGCCCCCCTCTCTCTCAAACACACGAATTATTTCTTGTGTTTCTGCCTTTCCCAGCATTGCACAACTGCCTTTCGTTCTCTCCACCACCAACCTCCCGGGTCAGACCATCCACTCAGGTATGAAGTGAAAAGCAATTCCGCAAAAATACTTCCAGTTCATCGAAGGTGCACTCGTCTCTTTATATATATATATATAAAAATATTTTTAATTAATTAAAATGCAAATCTGTTTACAAAATGTAATCGCATCTTTACAAAAAAGGACACGAAAGGGAGTCATCGTCACTTTTGCAAGGCTGCAGAGTAGCAGCCTTGTATCCGAACGCCACTTCCTTCCTCCAGTTTCTCAACACTTGGAAAATTAGTGTGTCATGAGAAATGGCTCGCTCGAAAGCATCTTCCCATGTTTAACTACCTACCGTTTGTTCAACAACCGTTTGAACTTATGACCGTGCTGAATAAGTGCTGGAAATGACCAGTCCTCATACTTATGTCGGTCTCAGTGTTGCATTTGCTTAACAACAGCAACCAGAAGTGCTGGAATGTCCATCACTAAGTGACAAAGTCACATGGTGTGACACTTTACAACAGAGATCTTCAAACTTGGCAACTTTAAGACTTGTGGACTTCAACTCCCAGAATTCTCCAGCCAGCTATGCTGGCTGGAGAATTCTGGGAGTTGAAGTCCACAAGTCTTAAAGTTGCCAAGTTTGGGGACCCCTGCTTTACAAACACATCACTTAACAACAGAAACACCAGTCCCAATTACCATTACTAAGTACGGACTACCTGTATATTAAGAAAGAGTTTCTTTAAAACTATTTCATTGTGTAACTCATCCACCTAGGGCCGTGATGGCGAACCTATGGCACACGTGCCACAGGTGGCACACGGAGCCATATCTGAGGGCACGCAAGGCGTTGCCCTATGTCAGCTCTAGTGCGCATGCGCGCATGTGCCAACTAATTTTCGGCCTTGGGGAAGGCCGTTTTCGCCCTCCCCAGGCTTCAGGAGGCTTCCCTGAAGCCTGGGGAGGGCAAAAAACGGCCCAACAGGCCTACCGGAAGTTCAGAAACGGACTTCCGGTTTGCCCGTTGGGCCGTTTTTCGCCTTCCGGAGGCTTCAGGGAAGCCTCCTGAAGCCTGGGGAGGGCGAAAACGGCCTTCCCCAAGGCCGAAAATTAGTTGGCACATGCGCGCCAAGGGAAGCATCCTGAAGCCTCCGGAGGGTAAAAAACGGCCCAATGGGGGGGGCACATGCATGGGGATGCGCACATGCGCAGTGTGGCGCGCGTGGGGGAGGGTTGTGTGCTGGCACACGCACGTGCTAGCACACGCACTCCCATTTTTGGCACGCACTCCCATTTTTGGCACGCAAGAAGAAAAAGGTTCGCCATCACTGACCTAGGGTCTAATATAGGAATTCCCAACCTTTGCAATTTCCAGGTATATGGACTTCAACCCCCAGAATTCCACAGCCAGCATAGATATTGCTGAGAATCCTGGGAGTTGAAGTCCACCCATCTTCAATTTACCAAAGTTGAGAAACACTGGTCTAAAACCTCAGCTGAATATAAGCCTATGATTTAGCGAAAACGCAACCAGGGTAAACTCCATGCTCTGAATTCTGTTTTAGTTCAACTCACATTCGGTTGAAAACTGTGTGCCATTGGCTGGCAAGAGGATTCAGACCACATTCCAAGGAATATAGAAGAGGGACGATGAGTGCCTTATGAAAGCATGGTGACAGGTTTGACAGACTCCTTGAAGACCTGACAGGACAACCAATGCACTTCCAGTGATTTCTTAAAGGAGAAGAAGGAATGACTCCATTAGAAAAACCCTGCTGATGATCATGAGAACCGAGTCCTTGGTATCATAAATTCTACTAAGATAAAAGTGCCCCATTCACTTTGGTGGGAAGGTAACAGTATTCCGTGTGCCTTTGGGATGTAGCCATGCTGGCCACATGATCACAGAAATTGTCTTTGGACAACGCTAGCTCCCTCGGCCAAGAAATGGAGATGAGCACCCTGCCCTAAAGTCGGAAAAGACTGACAGGAAAACCTTTTACCTTTTCCTGAAAGTAATATAGTGAAACAAGACCGGAGGCTGACCTGAGGAAGAGATTGTTATCAGGCATGTTGAGATAAAGAAGAGTGTTCATTACTCCAACTAGTCACATTCATAGCCCTCCCCCCCACTGCTACCTGAACAAAGCTCAGTTTGGTTCCATTTTCTGGATGCCACAAGTCTTATGTTTGGGTGGTTGCCTTCAGCCTTTGGTCAGACGTTATCTGGGAGGTCTTGGGCTCTCTGTTGCTATGGGATGCCATCAACTGGATTAGGATGCCAGGAACTGTTGGCTCCGAGTGAGAAAGTCATCACTTCCCCATCTTTTATAAGACAATGTCCAAAGCTTGTAGCATCCTACTTATGTGAAGTAAGCTAAAAGTCAGAGTTGCTCAAGGTAACAATTGGCTGCTACCTAATATTATGGCTGAGAAATAATAGCAAGGTTCAGATGCAGAAGCAGCAGGAAAAAGAAGTGATGGATTTGAACTACAAAGGATGTAAGAAGAGACTCACTCTGATGATGACCAAGGACATTCAAATGGTTTGAATGACTTCATTCTTGAATCCAATCAAGATCCTTCTTTAGCTTTGCCATGTGTAATAGCTGGGTAGCTACTATCAGCTCTGTTCTAAGGAGCCCAACATTATTTCTCCAGTCCACGCCAGCTAGTTCAGCTCTTCTAAAATAAAAATATCTGAAAGTTCTGACATTGCTAAGGAGATCCTGCGTCCTTCACGAAACACAACTGTCATGACTGCTTGTCACATGCAATCCCAAGGGGAAAACTGTCCAATGTATAATGTTAAGCTACATGATGCTACATCATCTCCATAATAGATGCAAATCTGAGAGTCTTGAATAAATCTACTCAAGGAGCACCTTGTCATCTCCATAAAAGCAAAGACCCAAAAAGGTCATACATAAAAAGCTGTATTAAAAGTATCTCAAACAACCTCCCCAATCTGGCATCTGCCAGATAACGCTTCCTATAGTCCTAATATATCTGGAAGACACTTGGGGGGGGGGGGGGAAAGCTGAAGTAAAACTTTGGTCAAAAGTTGAAGGGCGTCAACATGACTCCTACCTAAACCAAATCAAGGCTTTGGGGCCTCTTCTCTTTTAATTAACCCTTTCCAGTTACAGTGCATCAGGTTCTTAGAGGTTATCTTACTTGAGCAGAAAAAAGCTTATCAAGGAAAACAAAAACAAAAAAAGATGTCAGAACTCAAAGAGTTGGTCATCTTTTTCGGTCTCCATCGTGGAATCTACTTTGTCCCACTCAACCGGCGAGAGGATTTGAGCACTTTGGATGTCTTGAGGTGTCAAGCTGATGTCAAGGACTTGTGGGTTGGTTCGGGACTGTGCCAGCCTGGAATGACAAGGCAAGACAAAAAGGTGAAGAAAGGAAGGTGCTAGTGTTGGCTTGCCAAGGAAGAGGAGAAGGAAGATACAGCTTCCTGGTACAGGCAGATATACTATAGAACAGGGGTCCCCAACCTTGGCAACTTTAAGACTTGTGGACTTCAACTCCCAGAATTCCTCAGCCAGCAAAGAAATTTTAACAGATAGATAGATAGATAGATAGATAGATAGATAGATAGATAGATAGATAGATAGATCTATGTATCATCTATATATCATCTATATATCTATATATCGTATCTCTCTCTCTCTCTCTCTCTCTCTCTCAATCTCAGTCTAAAGTCTAATGTGACAAACGATGGTGCTGAAATAATCCCCAAAACGAGACCTTGAGTGAAATGGATCAATCCATTCATGCCCACTTCATCCTTTTGAAAACCCTCATCATGCCTCTGTGCTACATCTGGCCAGCAGAGGGAGCCATTGGTCCAAAGCCACCACCAGATGACCTCATGAGAAACAAGGGTGTGTTCCTCATGTGCTAATAATGTCACGTGGGAGGATCTGTGAGAACATCTTCCCTGCCCCAAGGACATGAGGATCCTCAACGGAAACTTTCCTGCAAGCCCATGAAGAAATAAGGGCAAATCTTGGAAAGCCTTTTAGCAGTTTCTCAGCCTAGAAGACCTGGGAAAGACAGAACTCTGAAGGCATCTCCATATACCATCCAACACTCCGCATGCCTTGTGCAGAAAATAAATGGCCTTTTGCCAAAAGATAAGAAGGAACTACTCAGACCACAAAATACTATAGGCAGAAAGATGTGTGATATTCAGAGGTGGTATTCAGCCGGTTCAGACTGGTTGGGACGAACTGGTAGTGGCGACCTGCGGGTGGGCCCCGCCCACCCGCAATCCCGTCCTATATCGCTGTGTTTTTTGACGCCGCATGCATGCGCGGATGTAGCGTGCGAGCTAATTGCTGTGTTTTTTAATGCCGCACGCATGCACGGATGGCGCGCACGAGCAAATTGCCATGTTTTTTGACGCAGCACGCATGTGTGCGTGCTCACGCTCACATTTTCGATTCTGGGCGAACCAGTTGTTAAATTATGTGAAGCCCACCTCTGGTGATATTACAGGGTGGAGTACCAGGAAAGGAACACCACCATGTCTATTTAAGCCAGGGGTGTCCAACCTGGGCAGCTTTAAGACCTGTGGATTTCAACTCCCAGAATTCTCCAGCCAGCCATGATTATAACCAGCTCCTGATTATAGTAAAGAGCCAGGTGTCATCTGCTTGGAAGCGCCTGATTAAAAAGCATGATTCAGGAAGCTGAAAAGATTACATTTCCTCGGTTAAGAAGCTTTTCCTTTGACCCAGAAAGAAAGCAAGCTTTTGGCTAGGAAGCAGATGGCGGTGACGTGTTACAGTTGCAACTGATACACGTATTATAATTTGGGGGTAATCGTGAGCCCTAATAAGTAGGTCTTTCAATTCAGGTATACGTGTCTGTTTAAATCAGGGGTGGCAAGAAAGATCATAAAACATGGAAAAATTCACTTATCTGTCTTGTTTAGCAATGGAAATTTTGGACTCACATGTGGTCGTAAGTCAAGGACTACCTGTACAACTTTTGACTGCAAGCTAGGGTGAAACCCATTAAGCAGTTGATTAGCTTCCTTTGCTCACGACAGTTTAAACCTGCCGCTGCTGGCTGGAGAATTCTGGGAGTTGAAGTCCACCTGTCTAAAAGTTGCTAAAGTTGAGGAACACCGACCTATACTACATACTCATTAAATATAGCGCATGCACTTTCTTGCATGTGCATATGTAACACCATAAGTCAGGGTACTCAAGTGGCTTTGCGGGCACGCAAGCCTTTCTTGGGTGTTCATGGCCATCACCTAGATAGAATCTCAAAATTCCTGAGTTGACTTGTACTCAGCTTGACGGTTGCCAAGGTTTGGGGGACAGTAGCGGATTAGGGATGTCCATAAAAGTCAGTGTTATTTATGGAATATTTTCTCGTTGCATTTTAACAGGTCGGGAGGCAGAACTGGGCCTGTGAAGTTTTCCACCTTAGGTGCCAAAACAGTTTGCTTGGCTCTAGGTGCTGTGAACTTTGATGAGACGAGGCGGATACGTGAACCGGCAGTGTGGGCTCAGAAGAATTACGTTTTCTTTATTATGCTTATTTATTCCTAAGGTTGGCCGGTCCCATTCTCATGCTCGTAAAATCAGGTCAGACATGTAACTGACCCCCTTTACAAGCATCAAGACTTATGATTCTTACAGTCGTAACTTGAAGACTACCTGTATGAATTTAATAGCTTGGGGGTAAGTGATTCTATAGGTTTGGGGCCACTACCAAGAAGGCATTTTATAGGTATTATCTGAGAAATTCCATGATGGGCCAGGAATGAGACCAAAAATGAATCATGAAGAATGTAGAAAGAGCCAGCATGGTCATACTCCACTCAGTATCAAGGATGCAGCTGTAGAGGTGGTCAACAGTATTAAGTATCTGGGGGTGCAGATAACTAACAATCTGAACTGGTCTCTCCACACGTCATCCTTAGTGAAGCGTGCAAACCAGCGCCTGCATTTCCTGCATCGGATGAGGAGAGCACATCTTTCTCCTTCTGTCCTGGCCACTTTTTACAGAGGCACGATTGAGAGCGTTTTAACAAACTGCATCACTGTTTGGCTTGGTGGCAGCAGCGCCTCAGATAGAAAGTCCATACAGAGAGTGGTGAGGGCAGCCGAGAAGATTATAGGAAGCTCGCTTCCCGTAATTCAGGATACTGCTTATAAGCGCTATGTGCTTAGAGCTCAAAGCATTGTTAGAGACCCCACACACCCACTTCACGGTCTGCTTCTGTTGCTCCCCTCTGGGAGGAGGTTTCGAAGTATTTCTAGCAGGACTTCCAGATTCTGTAACAGCTTTGCTCCTTATGTCATTCGTCTTGTAAACTCGCAGGATTCTTTTCTCCCACCATATATATGTATACATCCAAACTAGACTGTGATGTTTCTTTGTGTCATATAATATATATGGGTACATGCATAATTTTGTATTATTTATTTATTTATCTTGTCATGTTTATTAGACATGTATATTAGAGGTGGAGACCCTTTGAGAGCTGTATGCAACGAAATTTCATTTTAATGTACATTAATTTGTGTTAGTGTACATTCAAAGTGACAATAAAATTATTCTAAGTCTCTAAGTAAGTCTTCCAAAAGTGATAAAAGGGGTGTCTCTGTTCGCAGGCTGTGTGAAATGGCCCTACAAATGCATCCTGTTTATCACCTCCAGTTTTACTGCCTTTGAAATCTGACCAGCTGTTGTCTTTATGGGTTTCTTCCTGGTATTTTGTCAATACCTCACCTGACAAAGAATTTTAGAGAACCTAAAAGTGTGCACATTTTTTTCAGTGTGTGCTGCTATGTGATCACTGATTAAATTTTCTCCCCAGTTCCTCCCTTTGTAGGTCGGGAGTTGAAATGCAGGCTGAGACTCAAACAGGTTACCCTCCATTTTAGAAGGTGAGAGCTTCCAGAGGCTGACACATTTAAGGGATTTAATCCCCACCTGTACACACAAATTAGCTCCTGCCCTAAGAAGTTATCAAAATATTTGACTTATCCGAGCAGCCGAATCCCTTGTTCAATTAGTCAAACAGACCACCAATGAAGGGTTGGGCTGCTGTTGACAGTTTAGCTTAAGAGAAAGAGAAGGGAAGGTTCATTAATCAAATCTATTTCTTGGCCAAGCCCCTAGCAGAAAGATGCTCCTGGAAGACTTGATCATAATTACCTTGAAAATGCTTCATCCAGTTCGTCATTCATTGCCTTTGTTATAAAAAGAAAGGGGAGGGGAGAAATAAAACTATAAATCCGACTGAAATGAAAAATTTTCAAATATCACATAGGCTTAACCAAGTGTTTTTTCTATTGTATTTGCAATTCCTTCTTTAAAAGGGAAGGGAACTAGCTATGGCTTAAAATATTAGTAGATTTTTACTAGCTGGTTCTAAGGTCAGTAGCCTATCCTTCTTTGTTAGATGACAAGAAGACCACAGCATATTCGTGCTCACAGAGAAGGCATCTGACAAGGTAAACCTGAACCTCTCCAACCACCTTCTGTCCACCTGCTTGTTTTCCATAGAAGTTGAAGAGGATGGGGTGGGGAAGCCATCTGGTTAGTTCCAGCTCTCCCATGCATGGTAGCCCTTTTGGGCCCAAAAGCTACAAAGCAACTTTAGGGAAACTTGCTGAAGGTCTTCAGGGAACTGATGACCTCTCTTCTGCACTGGACCAATCCAGGTAAATTGCAATTCAGTGTGAGATAAAACTGTCTAATGATATAAGCCAGTGGTTCTCAAACTTGCAACTTTAAGATATGTGGACTTCAACTCCCAGAATTCCCATAGCTATTCTATGCTGACTGGGGAATTCTGGGAGTTGAAGTCCACACACCTTAAAGTGGCCAATGTTGAAAACATATTGATATAAGCAGTTTGACAGTGAAACCAATTGCCCAGAGAAGTGCTTGGCTGCCCTTTGATTGATGGGTTCAAATGGAATCAGGTTAGCCATTTGTTTTGGATCCATCCTTGTTATACTTGTATTGAGCAGGGGTTGGTCTTGATGGCTTGAGTGGTCCCTTCTCAGTGATTCTAACTATGCAAAAGAAAAATGGTATGCTATTCTTCATTGAAGATCTTCAAATTCCTCATAGGAGATACTCTTAGCTCTGGATTCCCTGATCATCACAGATCAGATCGGCTAAAAAAAATCCTTCTCCTGTGGGCTTTTGATCCCTGGAGTCCACCCGTTAATAAATGCATAGAAATCGAAAGCAACCACCATGCAGAGACTATCAGAGAGGTGGGGGAACCTCACTTGCTCCAGGAATGCCCAAATTACAATGACTAACTTCTCCTCTCCTTAGTCGTGTTGATTGGTGCTCATGCAGTTGTCTATGTCAACCCTGAAGCTGACCTGACTGAAACCATTATTTCCGCTTCAGTGTGGCCACACTGGAGCTGAGGGATAGGGAGGAGGGAATTGAGGTAGAGGGGAACATATAGCCAAAACAACATATTTTCTCTTGGGAACCAAGGACATTCTCACACCTGGTCAGAAGAAGGCAGAGTGATGCCACCCAGCTGCCAGCCCATTCTGTGATTGGACCATGTGACTGATTGTTTTGAGAAAGTGGGAAAATTTTACTTTTAATTAGGTGAAAACCGTGGGAGACCTCAGAGTCGGTTTTCACCAGATATGTGCCAATATGATAATTCCAAATAAAAGTATTCTTTGAGGAATCTACATGCCTCGGAGTTTTGCTTGCTATGGATTTATGACTTGCAACCCTGACAGTCTATTTGCCACAAGGAGAAAGCCACTGTCTATGGAGATTCTCAATCATCCAGGTCAGGGTTGTCCCAAAACTGCTTTTCCAAATGAAACTTTCTCATTTTTTTTCCTTGAAAATGTTTTGCTTCTCATCCAAGAAGCTTTTTCAGTTCTGGCTGAAGAACTGAAAAAGCTTCTTGGATGAGAAGCAAACCATAAAAAAAAAAAAAAACACCTGAGAAAGTCCAGTTGCAGTTTGAAAAGCACCTTTGGGGCGAGAAAGCCACTGGTTCCACTCCCCTGCACTTAAGCCCCCTAGAGAGAGGACATGGCACAACATGACAAGCCTGCTGTACTTCTGAATTGCTGAATTTTATGCATTCGGTGTTTGACCCTGCCTTTTCCCCGGCATGTACAGCGTAGATATGCAAACAAGCAAGGAAAAGAAATGATGCAGTTATACAAGGAAACCACCTGGACTTGACCATTAATGGAGAAATGAGACAATCCTGAAGAATCAGATGGAAAAAAAGAGAAGAGACAATCTGTTAGGCAGCCTGCCAAGCGAGGAGAGGTAATCCTTGACTTACAACCATTCAGTTAGTGGCTGTTCCAAGTTACGATGGCACTGAAAAAAGTGACTTTTAAGTGGTGCTCGCATTTACGACTGTCGCAGCATCCCCACAATCACGTGATCAAAATTCAGACGTTTGGCCATCGGTATGTATTTACGATGGTTGCAGCAGCATCACATGATCACCATTTGGGACCTCCCCAGCCAGGTTCCGACAAGCAAAGTCGATGGGGGAAGCCAGGTTTGCTTAATGACTGCATGATTCACATAACTGTAGTGACTCGCTTTACTGGCAAGAAAGCTTGTAAAAATCAGGCAAGACTCATCAACTGCCTTGCTTTGCAGACGTAAATTCTGTTCCCAATGGTGCTCGTAAGTCAAGGACCAACAGAATGCTAACCTAGGCCACTGTAGGTATGGGAAAGGATTGGTGGTTTCACAACTCTGCCACAGTGTGGTGCTATAGTGTGTGATCTCTCTCTACCCCTGACTTGCTCTATTACTGGGAGGGGAAAAAAATAACCCTGAAAAATGAAGCCACTTTCTTTTCTCTTTTCTTTGATCAGAAAAGGTTGGGGTGTCTGAGCTGTAAAACAAAGTGCAGAAGAGGCAGGAAATGTACCTCAACTTGATGGATCAGCCTAGGGCAGTGATGGCGAACCTATGGCACACGTGCCACAGGTGGCACGCGGAGCCATATCTGAGGGCACGCGAGGCGCTGCCCTATGTCAGCTCCAGTGTGCATGTGTGCGCTGGCCAACTGATTTTCGGCCTTCCAGAGGGCGAGGGGAGGTCGTTCTCGCCTTCCTCAGGCTTCAGGAAAGACTCCGGAGCCTGTGGATGGCGAAAAATGGACCCAACGGCCCAACCAGAAGTTCATTTCCGAACTTCCGGTTGGGCCGTTGCGCCGTTTTTCAGCCTCCCCAGGCTTCAGGAGGCTTTCCTGAAGCCTGGGGAGGGTGAAAACGGCCCAACCGGAAGTTCTTTTCCGAACTTCCAGTTGGGCCGTTGGGTCTGTTTTTCGCCATCCACAGGCTCCGGAGGCTTCAGTGAGTCCTGCGCGCATGCGCGGGGGGGGCAATGTAGGGGGTTGTGCGTGCATGCGCGGCGGGGCATTGCATTATGGGTGTGGGCATGTGCGCGTGCGCTATTGCGCGCACGCACACCCTTTTGGCACCCGAGCAAAATAAGGATCACCATCACTGACCTAGGGGAACAATAAAGCATACTGTAGATCTCCAGATCCACACACACACAAAAAAGGCAGTTTGGTTCCCATTCCATCAGCAAATGCAAAGGTTCTTTCAGAAGCTGCCCTGTAACTCAACAGCAAGTTACAGTACTATTCCGATTTACCTCTTGTGCAAAGCTGTGGCTTATTTTAATTACAGTTTATTGAAGAAAGCACAGCTGATTAAGACCGCACAACGCACTACGTCATACTCCATCCCAGGCAAACCGCAGTGAACAGTGATCAACAACACACCCAGCCGAAAATCACACAAGCCACACTAGAGCGGGATGTGAAGCACATACTTACTAAAGGAGATCTTTGCCAAGATCACCCAGGGCTTCCCGCACACACTTACCCACACGTTGTTGTTTTCTGACGAAGGGGACACAAAGGTTCGGCTATCCACGTGCACAGAATTTGTGTTCAAAGGCATTTTGGTTACATTTTCCAAGTCTAGCAGGTTTTCTACGGTGACTGCTGTGTATGGAAAGGAAAAAAGAAATAAGGATGAGATATACGAACAAGAATGAGAAATAAGAATACAGGTAGTCCTCAACTTACGACCACAAGTGAGCCCAAAATTTATGTTGTTAAGTGAGAAATTTGTTAAGTGAGTTTTGCCCAGTTTCACAACTTTTCTTGCCACATTTCTTAAGTGAATCACTGCAGTTGTTAAATTAGTAATATGGTTGTGAAGTGGATATGGCTTCCCCATTGACTTTGCTTGTCAGAAGGTCGCAAAAGGGGATCACATGACTCTGGGACACTGCAACCGTCATAAATGTGAGTCAGTTGTCAAGCATCTGAATGTAAATCACATGACCATAGGGATGCTACAATGGTCATAAGTGTGAAAAATGTTCATAAGTCATTTTTTTCAGTGCCATTGTAACTTCAAACGGTCACTAAACAAACTGTTGTAAGTCAAGGACTACCTGTAAGAGCTATGGTTAGAATGCAGTACTGCAGGCTACTTCTGCTGACTGCCGGCTGCCAGCAGTTCGAGTCTCACCGGCTCAAAGTTGACTCAGCCTTCCATCCTTCCGAGATCGGTAAAATGAGGACCCAGATTGTTGGGGACAATAGGCTGACTCTGTAAACCGCTTAGAGAGGACTGTAAAGTACTATGAAGCGGTATATAAGTCTAAGTGCTATTGCTAATGATGAAGCTTAGGAGAGAAAAGGGTTAAGTTAATGGGGTGGGATGCAAACCTACATCGAAATTTGCAGAATTCTCTTGAATTTTCCAGAAAGGTGAAAAAAATCACAGACCCACAACCACACCTATCAAACTGCTAGGCTGAGCTAGCCCCAACTTTTTTGCAAGAGTCTGTAGAGAACTGCGGAAAAGCTTCTGTGAGCTGACGAATGTGGACCGACAACCTTTTTAAAGCCCTTCGTTCTCCACTGATAGTTGCTCTTTCTTACAATTGATGACCGAGAAATAAAAGAGACCTCCTCTCTTTCCCTATACTTGCTTCCCCCCCCCCCCGAAGGATCTCAAAGGCCATAAACTAGTTCAAGAAGCTCATTTCGACTGAAGCATAACAACTTCATAACAACTTCATCTGCCTGGAATCCATACTGTATATTGGACATTAATACAATTGAGCGGGTCCAGAGGTATTTCACGAGAAGAGTACTCCACTCCTCTACTCACAATAGAAACCCTTATGCCACCAGGCTTGAAATTTTGGGCTTGGACAATCTGGAACTGCGCGGCCTGCGGTCTGATCTAAGCATAGTACACAAAATTGTCTGCTACAACGTCTTACCGTGTTTTCCCCAAAATAAGACCCTGTCTTATAATTTTTTTGAACCCTGAAATAAGTGCTTGGACTTATTGCCATGTACTCAAAATCCCGATTGGGCTTATTATCAGGGGATGTCTTATTTTGGGGGAAACAGGGTACCTGTCAACGACTTCTTCAGCTTCAACCACAATAATACACAGGCAATCGATACAAACTCAAGGTAAAATGCTCCAAAGTCAATTGCAGAAAATACGACTTCAGCAACAGAATGGTCTGGAATGCTCTACCCGATTCCATTGTTACTTCCTCAAACCCTCACAGCTTCAATCTTAAACTGTCTACTGTGGACCTCACCCCATTCCTAAGAGGTCCGTAAAGGGGGCGTGCATAAGCACACCAGCGTGCCTACCGTCCCTGTCCTACTGTCCCCATTTATTTGTATTCATTTCCTTCGTTCATGTTCATGTTCATACTTATACCTGCTATCTTGTACATGTTTGACAAACTAATAAATAAATCAATAAACAGGAAGCATGAACTATGTGTGTGTTTAGATCAATGCAGAAAATGTTTCCCAGATCATCTGCTTTCCTCATGCTGTAGTCTAAATCAACTCTCCATGCTTAATTTCCACAGAAAGTGGTGGCAGACAGGGGTGAAAGGGGTGAAGCTTGCCTGCAGTTTCTTGATACGGCTTAGAGCAGTGACGGTGAACCTATGACATGCATGTCAAAGGTGACACACCACGCTGCTTTGGGTGACATGCCAGTGTTCACCAACGTCTGGCCACAACTATTCGCGAAAGCACGCCCCGTTCTCATGTGATTTTTGGAGGCTGTGAAGATGGAGTGAGAAAAGCTCTTTTGCTCTTGTTCAGCCTGTATTAGATGAACAAAAAAGGAGCAGTGGTGAAATCCATTTTTTTTACTAGCAGTTCTGTGGGCATGGCGTGGTGGGCGTGGTGTGGCTTGGTGGGTGTGGCAGGGGAAGGATATTGCAAAATCTCCATTGCTTCCCCACTCCAGGGGAAGGATACTGCAAAATCCCCATTCCCTCCCCACTCCAGGGGAAGGATACTGCAAAATCTCCATTCCCTCCCCACTCCAGGGGAAGGATACTGCAAAATCCCCATTCCCTCCCCACTCCAGGGGCAGGATACAGCAAAATCCCCATTCCCTCCCCACTCCAGGGGAACTCCAGGGGAAGGATACTGCAAAATCCCCATTCCCTCCCCACTCCAGGGGAAGGATACTGCAAAATCTCCATTCCCTCCCCACTCCAGGGGAAGGATACTGCAAAATCCCCATTCCCTCCCCACTCCAGGGGAAGAATACTGCAAAATCCCCATTCCCTCCCCACTCCAGGGAAAGGATACTGCAAAATCTCCATTCCCTCCCCACTCTGGGGCCAGCCAGAGGTGGTATTTGCCGGTTCTCCAAACTACTCAAAATTTTCCGCTACTGGTTCTCCAAACTACTCAAAATTCCCACTACCGGTTCTCCAGAACCTGTCAGAACCTGCTGGATTTCACCCTGAAAAGGAGGTATTAAAAGACTACAATAAGTTATTCTTTTAATGATAGGACATTTTTTTAAAAAAATAGAAACACAGGACCAGTGAAAGCTGTCCTGGACCACGCCAGAGTCATTGGTCCACCTACATAGCTCAATGTTGTTTGTTTGCTTTCCAAGAATCTACTCCAGGATCTTCTTCAGTTCTATGAGGAGATGCTGACATCTTAGCTAGGCTTTCTTTGCATGGAAATCATGAATTCCAGCCTGTCCCTCAGTAGCTGCCATTTATGCATTAGCATTATTCACGGCATCCAAAACTCCTCACAGCACAGTTGTAGCACATCTGTATTGCACACAAAAGGTCCCCAGTTCTGGCTGTCGCATTTCCAACTGATAGTTATGAAAAACTGAAAATCCTGAAAAGTGACATTGCACATTGTGAATGACTCAGGTAAATCACCTGTGTTTGTTTATAGATTTAGGAGGAATACACGATACCCGTTTTCCAACTTCATCCTCATAGCAACCCTCTGCATTGAATTGGGCTAACAACTGGTTCAGAGTCATCTTGTGAACTTGCATAGTTGAAGGTGGATGCAACTTCAGGCTGTTGGATTCTGAAGATGCCAACTATGAGGCAGCCCTCAGCCCTTCCAGTACCAGAGCTTTCAATGACTTACATGAAAAGAAGGACTGGGGGTGACATGATAGCAGTGTTCTAATACTGTAACTAAGGGGCTGCCACAAAGAAGAGTGGGTCAACCTATTCTCCAAAGCACTGAAGACATGGCAAGAAGCAACAGATGGAAACTAATCATGAAGAGAACCAACCTAGAACTAAGGAGGAATTTTCTGACAGTGAGAACAATTAACCAATGGAATGAGTTGCATTCAGAAGTTACGGGTATTTCAACACTCAAGATTTTAAAGAAGAGATTGGACAACCATTTGTCTCAAATGGTATAGGGCAGTGATGGCTAACCTTTTCTAGACCGAGTACCGAAAGCACATGTGTGTGTGCGCGAATGCACTCATGTGCACCCGAACCCCCAAAATGCAATATGCACGCGGCCCCCGCACATGCGCCCTGCCCCCCCTTGTGTGTGTCCTACCCACCGCGTGCGCCCCGCCGCATGCATGTATGCCCCGCCCCCACACACACCCTGCCCCCCACACATGCACGCACGCCCCCCCCCGCATGCACGGCAGAGACCCGAAGACCAGCTGGCCGGCGGGAGGCGCGCGTGCATGCATGGCAGAGCTGAACTGGGGCGATGGCTCGCGTGCCCACAGAGAGGGTGCTGCGTGCCACCTCTGGCACATGTGCCATAGGTTTGCCATCACGGGTATAGGGTCTCCTGCTTGAGCAGGGGGCTGGACTAGAAGACCTCCAAGGTCCCTTCCAACTCTGTTATCCTGTTTTCTGTTATATCTATGTTATCCAGAGAAGCATTTTAAACTAGAATGAATGATATACAGGTGATCCTTGACTTACAGTCACTTGTTTGGTGACCATTTGAAGTTACAACAACACTGAAAAAAAGTGACTTACGACCGGTTCTCACACTTGCAAACATCACAGCATCCCAACGGTCACATGACCAAACTTTGGGCCCTTGGCAACTGGCATGTATTTATGACAGTTGCAGAGCCCTGGGTTCATGTGATCTCCATCTGAGACCTTCCCTGCCAGTTTCTCATAAGCAAAGACAATGGGGGAAGATGGAGTTGCTTAACAACTGCATGGTTCACTTAACAACTGCAGTGATTCATTTAACAACCATGGCAAAAAGGTCAGAAAACCAGGCACGAGTCATTTAACCACCTCTTTCCTTAAGCAACAGACATTCTGGTCCCAATTGTCGTAAGTCGAGGACTAGCTGCTCCCAGTCAGACACACAACCACGCTGATCAGAGTGAGACAGCGCACAAATTGCTCGGGGTCAATTTGCAATAGGCTTCGGACCCCTGCTGTAGAAGATGGAAGGTCACTTTAGTTTTCCCTACCTACGACTACTCTACCTGGCCATTTAATTTAAAGCAATTTGCACCATGCCGGCTTTCGGAGATAGATTTTTGCCGCAAGACGATTGCAAGAAGAGTGTCACTTAAACACAATACTCAGAAGGCATGACCTCATTTTGCAAGCCGCGCAATCCAGGCTGTGAAAGTTTTAATGGGTCCTTGGAACGGCACAGGGAAAGCTGCTGGAGAGAAAGTGGAGAGCTAACCCTCTCTCCCCTCTGAAGAATAACACACCTACAGGAATCGTGATGACAAAGCCAAAGAGGTCACAAGGGCTGCTAAATCCATGATGGATTCCAATCAGGTGTCAACGGCATTGGCACACACCGATGGTGCACACACGGTATGCATCTGAAGCTCACCGTTTTCCAGGAAGTCAATGTGGGGAGGAATCCATGCTGAAAAATACAAATTCGGTTTCCTCCTTGTTTTATATCTATGAGATGCGTGCAGTGGTGAAATCCAAATTTTTTTACTACCGGTTCTGTGGGTGTGGCTTGGTGGGCGGGGTGTGGCTTGGTGGGCGTGGCAGGGGAAAGATACTGCAAAATCTCCATTCCCACACCGCTCTGGGGCCAGCCAGAGATGGTATTTGCCTGTTCTCCGAGCTACTCAAAATTTCTGCTACCAGTTCTCCGAACTACTCAAAATTTCCGCTACTGGTTCTCCAGAACCTTTCAGAACCTGCTTGATTTCACCCCTGCTTTGGAGATAA
>QLTV01001686.1:2214544-2232798 GCA_003457575.1 Thermophis baileyi | reverse complement strand
GCAAAATCCCCATTCCCTCCCCACTCCTGGGGAAGGATACTGCAAAATCCCCATTCCCTCCCCACTCCTGGGGGAAGGATACTGCAAAATCTCCATTCCCTCCCCACTCCTGAGGGAAGGATATTGCAAAATCTCCATTCCCTCCCCACTCCTGGGGGAAGGATATTGCAAAATCCCCATTCCCTCCCCACTCTGGGGCCAGCCAGAGGTCGTATTTGCCGGTTCTCCAAACTACTCAAAATTTCCACTACCGGTTCTCCGAACTACTCAAAATTTCCACTACCGGTTCTCCAGAACCTGTCAGAACCTGCTGGATTTCACCCCTGGACGCATGTCTCATGTCATGAATATTATCAGGAAGTGTTACAGGAGCTCCTAAGGGTGACCTGTGCTCAAGCAGAGTAAGAGGATGCAAAGGAACGTACTGCTTCCAGTGTTGGGAAGTTGGGCACCATTGCTTACGCTGCCACAATGGCACCAACCACATGCAGGGCGGGGGAGGGGGAGAGAAGCCCTGTCAGCTTAAGAAATTTCAAGGTTGGTAAATGTATCGACACACCACTAAATAAACGTAAAGGGGAAAGAAGAAAACCAATTCTGAGAGGATTTGTCAGGCTCCAAATGCCAAGTAAGACACGTCATGATTCTTCCAAGCAAATTTCTTTATTCACCTACAGACAGAATCTTGCCAAACTAAAGCAGACTCCATCAGCAAAAAGCATATACTCTGGGAACTGTTAAGGAGGTGCGGTCTTCATCCTCTTTCTCTTACACAATAGCACTTAGACTTATATACCGCTTCACAGTGCTTTACAGCTCTCTCTAAGCGGTTTACAAAGTCAACCTCTTGCCCCAACAATCTGGGTCCTCATTTTACCGACCTCAGAAGGATGGAAGGCTGAGTCAACCTTGAGCCGGTGAGAACTAAACTGTCGAACTGCAGGCAATCGGCAGAATTAACCTGCAATACTGCATTCTAATCATTGCACCACCACGGCTCTATCTGATCTAAGTTGTCTCTTTCTCCTCAGGAATTCACCCCTGGGAATCCAGACTACATTTTATCACAGGATATCTAGGGATTGACGAATGCTGGCTAGAGTGAAAGGAGAAAATTTAAAAGAGAGTGAAGGAAGAATAGAATGGAGTGACAAGCATCCTTAAACCCAACCGTACAAGGTCCGTTTGCATCATTTCTTTAAAAAAAGAGTCTTTTGTTTCTCCAGATGCAAGCCTTGATAAAACAGTAATTATGTAATTACATCTTTTTAGAGGGGAAGAGGAGGGGAACATATGGCCCGGGTTTCATGTGGCTTTGTTAACTCCGATTTTGGTAACCCCGACTCCCAGGCTGCCTGATTCAGCACCACTGTAATTTTCCATTGGAGGCAACAATCAAGCAAGGACTACAATCTGAATTTAAACTAAACTTCATGGTTGAAACAACCTAACAGCAGCAACAAAGAAACACTTCAACTCCTCCCAGGGGTGGGTTCTGCTTTTCTTTGCTGCCGGTTCGCTCAGTGACGCGCCGTGTGGGCGCGCGGGCGCTTTGCACAGTGCGCTTTGTGCACGCTTTGCACAAGCACAGTGTGCTTCTCGCACGCTCCGTGCATGTGCAGTGCTTTAAAAAAGCTTCTGCGCATGCATAGAAGCAAAAAACAAGATGGCGGCACCTATGGCGCCGCTGAAAGAACCAGTTCGGGGGCGTGGCAGGCCTGGGTCGCTGCTGGTTTTAGAGACCCAGGCCGCCAAGTTACTACTGGTTCTATAGAACCGGTCCAAACCGGTCCGAACCCATTTCTGACTCCTCCTTTCGCTCACCAAACAACATCAGGGAAAGAAAACATGACATCCTAGCTTCCCAAACATTTATGATGTAACAACTCAGCTTCTCTGCTTATGCAGCTTCTGACTTTTCCAAACAGGCCACCACAACCCTTAGACAGCAGAAATTATCCACCTCTGTTTTTGGTGTTTTTTTTTTTAAAAAGAAGCAACTGGAATTTTTTTAATTCAGAAAAGTTATTGCAAATGCTCGAGAATTTGCCACTCTTTGCCCATCTTCACAAATGATGAAGAATGCCACATCTCATCCGGGCAGTCTAAGCTTGTATGCTCAGGCCTACAAGCATTTAAATTTAAATACATACATACATAAATAATATGCTCCTTAAGAGTCAGTGAAGATGAATATCTTATTCATTTGAGCTATTTGTATGCTGGTCAAAACTACATTCAGCTCCTCCTCCTTCAAGACATCTAGCCCTATAACCAGAATTTAATTTAGTTTCATGCATGCTTGAATTGGGGTGCTACACAAATTAAAAACTGGATAGGTGCCTTAGATCAGAAGCTTCTTAACCTCCTCCGGCCTATTATTCTTCAAAATAGTGGTGGGTCACCATCTTCCAGAATTCCTAATCTGAAGACCACGCTGGCTGAAAATTCTAAAGGTTTTAGAAAAAAAAAATGGGAAGTCATTTCTTTTTCCCCTCTTTCTCTCTTACCTTGCACCCCCTCTCCCCTTCCCTTCCCCATTCCTGCATTATCTTTCTTTCTATTTGTATCTTATATTATAATAAGCTTTAATTTTTTAAAAAAGAGAAAGAGACAGCTCCTAGAAGAGATCACAAAGAAGTATCGTAAAACAGCTCCTGGCTTACAAATAAAGCAGAGCAGGGATTTGTCTGGGATAATACAGGTAGTCCTCGACTTACAACAGTTCGCTTAGTGACTGTTTGAAATTACAAGGGCCCTGAAAAAAGTGACTTATGAACATTTTTTCACACTTATGACCATTGCAGCACCCCCATGATCATGTGATTTACATTCAGATGCCTGACAACTTGACTCACATTTAGGACGGTTGCAGTGTCCCGGGAGTCATGTGATCCCCTTTTGCGACCTTCTCACAAGCAAAATCAATGGGGAAACCAGATTCACTTAACAACCGTGTGACTCACTTAACAACTGCAGTTGTTCTGTCCCAGCTGCCAAAACAAACAACACAACACAAGCAATGTGCAAACAAACCTTGTTTAATATTCTTTAAACTACTAATGCTCTCTTAGCAGTCGTGTTGGTTAAAGTCCATAAATCATAAAGTAGTCCTTTCGGTGCACCAACTGTTAATTAACGTCTTAACGGTTGGCAAGAGTCCAAGCACAAAGAATCCAAGAAGTTCAACAAATGAAGCTTAAATGATAAGAGCCACGAGAACTTACTGAAGTTGGCAGAAAGCCCAGAAACTAAGAACAGGAAAAATAATGCCAACTTGAATCAAGACCTCAACAGGAAAACCAAAGCAATACGTGGATTGAACGGAGTTGTTTCCTGCAACGTAGTTGAGCATGGTCACTACTTAAATAGGCTAAGGGCGTGGCCAATTAGCCCAAAGCCTTACTCCCGAGGAGACCTCCTCCTGAGTAACCATTCTTGCCTCTTGACAGCTCTGCGTGCCCGTGCATTCAGAATAGGCTCCTCCTCTTCTTCCTCGTCAGTGATGGGAGGTTCTGAAGGCCCTGGCTGCATCTCTGCCTCTGGCACCGAGTCCACACCAACCTCCTCACTGTCCGACTCGGGTACCAGCTGCACAGGCCACCGGCGCATCACCACAACAGCCTCTTCGCTGTCGGAGTCCGCAACCAGCTGCACGGGTCGCCGGCGGGCCACAACAGCAGTGATTCACTGAACAAATGTGGCAAGAACAGTCGTAAAATGCGGCAAAATTCACTTAACACATTTCTCACTTAGCAACACAAATTTTGGGCTCCATTGTGGTTGTACATTGAGGACTATCTGTAATTCTCAAACTCTCTTGCCATATGTCATGAGGGCTGTGGTCAACCATCACTAAAGCCTAGAACAGCAGTCTCCAACCTTGGCAACTTTAAGCCTGGTGGACTTCAATTCCCCGCCAGGCTTAAAGTTGCCAAGGTTGGAGACCCCTGGCCTAGAATATTGGAAGCACCAGCTTGCCATTCCTGATCCAATGGATCTGTACAGGTAATCCTGGATTTACAACCATTCATTTAATGACTGTTCAAAGTTACAACGGCACTGAAAAAACTGACTTATGACTGGTTTTCACGTTTACGACCATTGTAGCATCCCCATGGTCACGTGATCAAAATTCAGGTGCTTGACGACTGCCATGTATTTATGACGGCTGCACTGTCCTGAGGTCATGTGATCACCCTTTGTAACTTTCAAGCCAATGGAGGAAGCCATATTTACTTAACAACCGCATGATCCACTTAGCGACTATAGTGATTTGCTTAACAACTCTGGCGAAAAAAAGTTGTAAAACGGGGAGCAACTCATTTAACAACTGTCTTGCTTAGCAATGGAAATTCTGCACTCTGTTGTAGTCATACGTCAAGGACTGCCTGTAACCTCCCCTGTGTTATAATTCACAGATGATACACTCATCTACCAGAAGAGTTCAGAATCTATGTTGAATTCAAAAGGGAGTAATACCCAGAGGTGGGTTCCTGCTGGTTCGGACCGGTTCTTTAGAACCGGTAGCTCTGACTCCAAGCCGAGAGAGAACCGGTTCTCTGTATCTGTGAAAGTGGGCCCACCCGCCTGCCCCCGGGTTATACTGACCTTTATCTCTGCTTCCGAAGCCCAGCTGATCAGGGGCGGCAAATTGAATTGCCGCTCCGCAGCTGTTTTCCGTGCTACTTGCCTAGTTTGCAACGCGAAAGTGCTTTTTTTTTAAAAGTACTGAGCATGCACAGAGGATCATTTCTGGGAAGGGACGCGCGCGTGAGAGAGAGCGAAGGGAGCGCGTGCGTGCAAAACGTGCACTTCCGTCGCGATGCGAACCGGTGGGGAAGGTAAGTAGAACCCACCCCTGGTTATACCCCATGCCATGTAGCACATATCCATGTAGTATGTTGGCCAAAGAAAGTAGTTCCTAGATTCTACTTTCAGACTATACTTCCTTTCCAAGAATTTAAACTCGGTAAATTCAACAAGTTTTCCTTTTTACTGAATCCTTGGTTACTTACGTGCTTTTGGGGAGGAAGTATCTGAATTTAGGCTGCTGGCGGTCTCTCCTTCCAAGATGGCTTTGTCTCTCTTCTCCTTCTCTGTCATGGGAACAGGGGGAAGGAAAGGACACAAAATCTCATCAGCTTCTCAGTCAGTTTTAAGACCACAATCCACAAAACTGCATCATAACCTACAAGAAGGTAAAGCAGGTGGGGATTTTTGTTCCTGGCTCCTGTGCTCTGTCTTTGGTCCTAGAAGGGACCCTGTGGAGTTTATGAGAGAGAGCCACAATCCCCAGCATGGAAGGAGCAGACAGGGAGGGAGGGAGGGAAGAGAAAGATGGTCTAACATCAACTGAGGAAGGAAGTAGTTTCATGGAGATGTGCTGTTGTGGATTTCCGGCAAGAGAGGATTCCCAGTGGAAAATGTTTTTAGGAAGCCTGGAGCTCCCCATATGCCCCTTTGGGCCTACTCAATGGCAGGGACACAGGAGGAGCAGAACCAGGGAGGAAAAAACTTCCAAGCCAATCTCTCTCCTAGACACACGTCAACCTTTTAGCCTTTGTGATTGTTGAACAACAGCAGCCAACAGGGAGGGCTTCTCCTACCAGCGTGATGCCAAGCCTGGGGAAGCCATTTAATCACAACTACATTCAGTCTGGAAGGGGGCCGACGTGCCTGCAGCTGCTCCAGCCAATCCGCCACTGACAAAGAGACAGATGGTTTACTGTCTGCATATCCTCCATTAGTACCAGGCGGTCAGCCGTAGCCAGAAGCCCGGGCTGAATGCATTTCCTCAATAGCTAGAAGGAAGCGTGTTGATGCGTGTGCAGGGATGAGGGATATAGGCAGTCCTCAACCTACAACCATTCATTTAGTGACCGTCTGAAATTACAATGGCACCGGGAAAAAACGACACGGCCGTTTTTCACACTTACAACCCCTGCAGCATCCCTCTGGTCAAAATTTGGATGCTTGGCAACTGGCATGTATTTATGACTGTTGCAGTGTGCTGGGGTCGTGTGATCACCTTTTGTGATCTTCTGACAAGCAATAGCACTTAGACTTATATACCGCTTCACAGTGCTTTACAGCCCTCTCTAAGCGGTTTACAGAGTCAGCCTCTTGCCCCCAACAATCTGGGTCCTCATTTTACCCACCTCGGAAGGATGGAAGGCTGAGTCAACCTTGAGCCGGTCAGGATCGAACTCCTGGATTGAGCAGTGAGTTAGCCCTGCAGTACTGCATTCTAACCACTGCGCCACCACGTATGTGGTGAAGCAATGGTGAGATTCAGATTCACTTAATAAACGTGGTATTAACTTAACAACTACAGGGATTCATTTAACAACTGTGGCAAGACAGGTCATAAAATGGGGCAAAATTTACAGCTGTCTTGCTTCACAATGGAAATTTTGGACTCAATTGTCATCATAAGTTGAGGGCTATCTGTAGTAAGTGTAGGAAGGACTTGGGCGGTAGGCTAACAACCATTTTCTTACATCTCTCAAGCTAACCAAAGGTGAGGGGGGGGGTTGTTTCTGTGTGTGACAAGCAACAGTCCACATAATTCAGTCCCATGAAGGGAGACCAGTCTCCCACAAAAAAGAAAAGTGGCCAACTCACGGTCCTTGGATTACAGGGGCTCTCCGGCAACTATCCCTTAAGAGCGTCCTGCCAAAATTTAGGAATAAATGCAGCAACGACTTTATTCAATAGCAATAGCAACAGCAATAGCACTTAGACTTATATACCGCTTCATAGTGCTTTTACAGCCCTCTCTAAGCGGTTCACAGAGTCAGCCTCTTGCGCCCAACAATCTGGGTCCTCATTTTACCCACCTCAGAAGGATGGAAGGCTGAGTCAACCTTGAGCCGGTGAGATCTGAACCGCCGAACTGCAGCTAGCAGTCAGCTGAAGTAGCCTGCAGTGCTGCACTCTAACCACTGCGCCACCTCGGTTCCTCTTTCAGCGCTCCTGCATCCTCTTCAAGATCAGAATTAAAATGACTGCAAAGCCTTCTGTAACAGGGGTGTCAAACTCAATTTCATTGAGGGCCGCATCAGGGCTGTGGTTGACCTCAGGCATCTGGGCGAGCTTGGCCGACTGGGTAGGTGTGGCTGACTGGGTGGGCATGGCCAGCTTGACACCACTCACTGGGTGTGGTGACTGGGCAGGCGTGGGTGACTGGGTGGGCGTGGCCAGCTTGACACCACTCATTGGGTGTAGTGACTGGGCAGGCGTGGCTGACTGGGTGGGCGTGGCCAGCTTGACACCACTCCCCAAACTGCTGTCACATTGGGTAGACCGGCCAGAAGTGACGCGAGTAGACCGGCCCGAAGTGACGCGGCCCGCATCCGGCCTGCAGGCCTTTTTTGACACCCCTGTTCTATAAGGTTACAAGGTAGTTCTCAACTGGCAACCATTCATTTAACAACTGTTTGAAGATACACTGCTGAAAAAAGTGATTTAGTTCTCACGCTTATGACTACTGCGGCGTTCCCCAGAGTCACGTGATCAAAATCCGGGCACTTGGCCACCGGACATGTATTTATGACAGTTGCAGCAGCGTGCCTGGGTCGCATGATCATCATTTGTGACCTTCCCAGGGGTCTTCTGGCAAGCAAAATCAACGAGGAAAGCCAGGTTTATTTAAGAACTATGTGATTCGCTTAAGGACCGCAGCAGGAAAGGTCATAAAATTGGAGGTGATTCACTTAACTACTTTCACTAAACGACAGTGATTCGGGTTACAATTGTGGCTGTAATGCGAGGGCTATCTGCAGTGGCCTCTTTTAGGTGCCATAGCCCAAAGCCCTTCAAACAATGTTCCCTTCAAACAATGAAGGAAGCTCTCAGCATGCAAAAATGGCATCCCTGAAATTTGGGAGCAAAATAACCTGTTTTGGACATCTAAGTTTTGTTTTCTCCCCAGTTAAGGATGGAAATCACAGAGTGGAAGACAGGCCTTAACTCTCCTCCCACTAAAGTGTTAGATTTGGCCAGTTTGTGGTGAATTAGGATAATGTGTGGTAGAGGAGTTGTGGAGGTGTTAAAGGGTAGAAATGGGTACTGTGTGGTCCTTGGTGCACTCTGAGCTTGGCTGCTTTCTTTGCAGACGTTTAATTACCCATCTAGGTAACATCATCAGTGCTACCTGATGTGGATAGCTGGGTACTAGAACCTAGAATCCTAGAAGTAGGTACTGCTTGATTCCAAGAAGTTGCCCACTCTTGACACATGGAGGAATAGCGGTGCACAAATTATTTGGAATTTGACATGGTCTGCACTCAAAGCACTCCATTTCAAGATTGAAAGAACTGGAGTTCAAGTGATTCAGGCTCATCAGAAATATTCCAAGCTCAACACATTTCTTTCAAACTTGGAAATGCCTCTTTCTAATTAGGAATGACACTAGGAACTCTTCAAAATGGTTGGAACAGTGCATGAACACAACTGTACTAATGGTCAGATCACCCTTTTCAAAACCGAACTCTGTGCAATTTTAAATTCTGCACATCTCTACGCAGGATGATCTCTCCAGGTGACCTTAGCTTTTTGTTGTGGCCTGTCGGCCGGCCCCTCCAGCAGCCAAATCAGAGGAGGAGGAGGCGTGGGAGTCAGGGTCAGCATCAAGGCAACCTGAGAGCTCCGAGGGGGAAGAGGGAATGGAACTGGCAGAGAGAGAGACAGAGACAGAGACAGAGCCTGGGCCGTCCAACAGCCCTCAGATGGAGAGTCAACAGCCCCCAGATCTGGAGGTGGCTGATGAGGAAGAGGAGGAACAGCTGGGTCCAGTGCCTGACGCGCGGATGCGCAGAAGGCAGAGGAGAGGAGAGCAGTGGAAATCCATGGGCGGATCCTTGGGAAGGAAGAGCCACCGCTGCTAACGAAGCCCCACCCTGGCTCTGGGGATAAAGGGCAGGGGGCGGAGATGAATAGATGTGGCAGACAACTATTCATCTTCCGGCCGGATGGCCTTGTTAGCTTGCGTTGAGAGAGAAACTTTTTTGCTGCAGGCACTCCTAATTAAAGGAATCTTTGAGTTCACTTCAGAGGGTTTGTGGTGTTTGGGGAGCTGGGTCAGAACACCTTCAAGTTGGCTTGGTCCCAAGTTGAGCAGGGCTTGGATGACAATAACAAAACTCTGACCTTGGCTTGGGAGCTAATCAACGAAGGAGCTTCTAGGCCAAGTGCGATGGCTGACCGATGCTGAGTCACCTACATCATCCAGGTGACAATAACAGCAACAATGAAAAGCAATCCTAAGCATTAAATACTAGCAACCTACTGAAAGGTGGAAAGGGATAAATTTCCAGGTTGCAGGAATTGGGGGGGGGGGGCATTGCAGCACCCCAATCGCTCACAAATCTTCCACCAGAATCCTGAGAAGATTATAAGTCCTTGACTTATAACCATTTGTTTGGTGACAAAAGTTACAACAGCACTGAAAAAAGTGTCTTATGATGGGGTTCACACTTGTGGACCATTGCAGCATCCCCATAAATCATGTCATCAAAATTCGGGCATGTGGCAACTAGCATGTAAATTTATGAGAGTTGCACTGTCTTGGGGTCATTCATCCCTTTTTGCAACCTTCCCGTCTGGCTTCTGAGAAAAAGTCAAATGCGGGAAGCCAGATTCGCTTAATGACTGCACGATTCACTTAACAACTGCAGTGATTCGCTTAACAACTGTGAGAAAGGTCGTAAAATGGGGCAAAACTCACTTAACTGCCTTGTTTAACAATAGAAATTTTGGGCTCAATTGTGGTCGTAAGTCGAGGACTACCTTTACTTAAGAGGAACAGAACTGTCCAAATTTGATGCAATGCATTTCCCTGCGGTGTCCTAAACACACTGACAAAAAAAAAGTAATAAACTATGTCAGGTGTGGGATTCAGCCAGTTCGGACCGGTTCAGCCGAACCAGATACTAATTTTACATCTGGTTCGCCGAACTGGTAGTTGCAAGGACTGGCTGGCCCCGCCCATCCTTCCCCTCCCCTCCCAGGAGTCTCCACGCAGCCCGTTTTGGTGTGCCAGGTGTGCAGGGCCTGCACAGAGGCTCTGGGAGGGCGAAAAACGGGCCTCCCGGAAGTTCCAGAAGTCTGGAAACAGGTCCGTTTTCGGCCTCCGGAGGGCCTCCGGAGCCCAGGGGAGGCTGTTTTCACCCTCCCGGAGACTCGAGGAAAGGATCCGGAGCTTGGGGAGGGTGAAAACGCCCCTCCCCGCTATGGTGCAGGAGGCCGAGTAGGCCACGCCCACCATGGCCACGCCCACCCAGCAACTGGGCAGAGAACCGGTTGCTAAAATTTTTGAATCCCACCCCTGACTATGATCCACGAGAAACTCAAACGTTAAGAACAACAATGAAAAAAGCAAAACCACGGCCGCTCTCAACCCTCTTATTTGACTATAAGGAGACAATCAGGAGTAGCTGAATTTCGCACTCACCTTCCTTGGATGCCTGCCAAAATTCAAATGCTACCTTGAAAGCCTGAGCAACTGTGAGTGTGACGGCTTGGGCCTGGAGGGAGAGGAGGAGGGGGGGGGGAAACAGATACAACAGCAGTTATAATGGGGCACTAATAGGCAGCTCCTTTTGCAGATCTGAAGCCAGCAAAGGAAGAGATGTTAAACCAGGAGCCTCATTCCTCCTTCTACAGCTCTGTCGGTCCCACACCAGTTAAGACTTAATTTAATAGTGATGCTGGCAGTCTTGGCTACGGAGACTTCCGAGGCAGCTGCAGAAAACCTTGGGTGAATTCACACAATTATTTGGAAGGCTTGTCTTCCTTTCTTTGAAGAGAAAGAGGGGAGTTTATAGAGAATTGCTTTGCCTACAGAAAGTTGTTCAATTTTTTTTTAAAAAAAAATCCCCCCTTTTAAATGTAAAACAGCATGGTGCAGTAGTTAAAATAGGACTGTTACAAATTTGAAGGAAACAGCTTTGTTCTAGTCCCTAACTCTCCGTTAACTGAGAGATCCCCCCCAAAATGGAAAGAGGGATAAGATAGTCCTGACTTACAACTGGTTGCTTAACACGGCTCAAAGTTACGACTGACCTCCCAAGAGCTACTTACGCTCTGTTTTGGGAGTTACAATGGCCACACAGACCCCCATGGTCATGTTGTGGCCCGCCAGCGGCCCGTGCAGCTGGTTGCAGACTCCGACAGCGGAGAGGCTGTTGTAGTGATGCGCCAGCGGCCTGTGCAGCTGGTACCTGAGTCGGACAGTGAGGAGGTTGGTGGGGACTCGGTGCCAGAGGCGGAGAGTCAGCCAGGGCCTTCAGTACCTCCAGAAGCTCCCATCAGTGACGAGGAAGAAGAGGAGGAGCCTATTCTTAATGCACGGGCACGCAGAGCTGTCAAGAGGCAAGAATGGTTACTCAGGAGGAGGTCTCCTCGGGAGTAAGGCTTTGGGCTAATTGGCCATGCCCCCACGTTGCAGGAAACAACTCCGTTCATTCCACGTATTGCCTTGGTCTTTGAAACTCCTGTTCAGCTCCTGATTCCAAACGGCATTACTTTTCTTGCTCATAAGTCTGGGCTTTCTGCCAACTTCAGTAAGTTCGAGTGCCTGTTATCAGATAGCCTAATTCATTGGACTTCTTTGATTCTTTGTGCTTGGACTCTTGCCAACTGTTAAGACGTTATTTAACAGTTGGTGCACCGAAAGGACTTATTTATGATTTCAAGGACTTTAACAAACATGACTGCTAAGAGAGTATTAGTAGTTTAAAGAGTATTAAACAAGGTTTGTTTGTACATTGCTTGTGTTGTTTTTCTCGGTTCGGCAGCTGGGACAGAACAGGTCATGTGATCATATTTTGGGTGCTTGGCAATCAGTTCACTGTTATGGCTGTTATGACAGCATCCCAGAGTCATGTGATTGAACTTTGTGACTTTTTTTTTGGCCAGCTTCCGGTTTTTACTTCCGGTTTTCCCACAAAACACCCCCCACTGGGAAAAGGGGATTCACTTAACAACTATGGAATTTAATGACCATTTTACAAAACAGTCATAACTTAGAATCCAGAGATGGGATACCCTGACTTATGAGCACAACAACTTACACTTGTAATTCCGGGCTCAATTCCGGTTGTAAGTTGAGGACTACCTGTCTAAACCTAGCAAATAATATTTTGAATAAATAAACCTATTAAGGAAAATGTTCAAAGGGCAATTCTGGTATTATGAACAGGCAACCACACCTGAGGTTTTGCTCACAGTCTGTTCCTTGCATTAGACTTTACGTAAGTTTATGCATTTAAACATTTCTATTAGTTGGCCCAAAGATTAAATTGACACAAATAAAACTATGTTAATTTATAGTTTCCTTCTCTGAATTTCTTTCTGTTCTGTCTGCCTTTATGCCATATTAACTCCAATTGCAATGTGGCTGCATCACAAGATAGAGATTGTCAGGCAGGAAATATTTTGCTAACTTCTAATCAGAGCTCAACTTTCTCCTCAGCTACAAAGCTGTTAACTAAAAGTAAAGGTTTCTTCTGTCCAGTGGTATTTGACTCCAGGGGGCAGTGCTCATCTCCATTTCTTAGCCAAGGGAGCCAGCATTGTCCAAAGACTCTTCCATGGTAATGTGGCCAGCATGACTATACACCAAGACGCACAAAATGCTGTTACCTTCCCACCAAAGTGGTACCTATTTATAGCATCAGCATTAGCACTTAGACTTATATACCGCTTCATAGTGCTTTACAGCCCTCTCTGAGCTGTTTACATATTCCTCCCCCCCCCCGCCATTCCCCCCGCAATCTGGGTCCTCATTTTACTGACCTTGGAAGGATGGAAGGCTGAGTCAACATTAAGCTGGTCAGGATCGAACTCCTGGCAATGAGCAGAGTTAACCTGCAATGCTGCATTCTAATCACTGCACCACCACAGCTCCTTATCTACTTGCAAGTAATAGAATAGAATAGAATAGAATAGAATAGAATAGAATAGAATAGAATAGAATAGAATAGAAAATAGAATAGAATAGAATAGAATAGAATAGAATAGAATAGAATAGAATAGAATAGAATAGAATAGAATAGAATAGAATAGAATAGAATAGAATAGAATAGAATAGAATAGAATACAATAGAATAGAATAGAATAGAATCTGGAAAAGACCTTGGAGGTCTTCTAGTCCAGCCCCCCGCTGAAGCAGGAGAACCTGTAATATTTCAGACAAGTGACTGTCCAGTCTCTTCTTAAAAACCACCAGTGATGAAGGGCCCATGATTTCTGAAGCCAAAGCTGTTCCACTCATTAATTGTCCTTACTGTTAGGAAGTTTCTCCTTAATTCCAGGTTGCTTCTCTCTTTGGTTAATTTCCAACCATTGTTTCTTGTCCTGCCCTCTGGTGCTTTGTGTAGAATAATTTGACCCCCTATTCTTTGTGGCAGCCCCTCAAATACTGGAATACTGCTATCAGTAGAGCCGACTGCTAGCTGCAGTTCGGCGGTTCAAATCCCACCAGGCTCAAGGTTGACTCAGCCTTCCATCCTTCCGAGGTGGGTAAAATGAGGACCCAGATTGTTGGGGGCAATACGCTGACTCTGTGGACCGCTTAGAGAGGGCTGTAAAAGCACTATGAAGCGGTATACAAGTCTAAGTGCTATTGCTATTGCTATCATGTCGCCCCTAATTTGTATGCTTTCAAACTGCTAGGTGGCAGGAGGTGAAGCAAGGAACGGGAGCTCATCCCATCATGCAGCGCTTGGGTCTCGAACCCAGGCTGTCAGCTCTCCAGCTGACAAGTTCAGCATCTTTAACCACTGAGCCATGGCGCCCCAAAGCTGTTAACTAAGCTTGCTCAATTCCCTTATTCTTAAGTCCTGCAACAGCCTGGGCCGGCTGCAGTTATTCACTCTTTATTCCTGTCAGGGAAGGGTTACTGTGGCTACTGGGCTGGTTTCCTTCTTTCCAAAGCCCCCCTCATGCAGGACTAAGCAGCTCAAATTCAACAGAAAATTGTTGAATAGCAGGGGTACAATTTCTGGTGGGAAAAGAAAGAAATAACAGAACATTGGGAAAACTGGAAAGAAAAAAACAAACAGAAAGAAATGCATTCTGAGAAGGAAAAGACCAAAACAGGATGTCGGGTGAGGCAAAGAAGGAGTGGGACATCAGAGAACATCTTCAATCCTATCAAGATTGCCACCTTGATCCACATTTCTCCATGTCTTATTATGTCTTTTAAGCAGGGGTGTCATTCAAATGTTTCCCCTACCGGTTCTGTGGGCGTGGCTTGGTGGGGGCCACGCCCACAGAACCGACAGAAAAGTTTGACCAAGTTTTCTAGCGTTCAACCTGGCTGTTTCTCGCCTCCTTCTCATGTTTTCTCTGTGTGTATGAGCCCGAGAAGGAGGAGAGAAGGAGTGAGTGGGAGGGGTGGGGCCACTCAGTGGTGCGATTTACCGGTTCTCCAAACTGTGCATAATCGCTGCCACCGGTTCTATAGAACCTGTCCGAACCTGCTGAATTTCACCCCTGCTTTTAAGTCTTTAAGCTGAAATCTCCCATCATATATACATACATAGTGGTCTCTCTTTCTAGACATTTGTTGTTAGTTACGAAGTCGTGTCTGACCCATCGCGACCCCATGGACAACGTTCCTCCAGGCCTTTCTGTCCTCTACCATCCCCCGGAGTCCATTTAAGCTCACGCCGACTGCTTCAGTGACTCCATCCAGCCACCTCGTTCTCTGCCGTCCCCTTCTTCTTTTGCCCTCAATCGTTCCCAGCATTAGGCTCTTCTCCAGTGAGTCCTTCCTTCTCATTAGGTGGCCAAAGTATTTGAGTTTCATCTTCAGGATCTGGCCTTCTAAAGAGCAGTCAGGGTTGATCTCCTCTAGGACTGACATACATACATATGAATACTCCTTTCGACCAGGGGTAATTTTGTTCATGTCTTTTATACCAGGGGTGAGTTCCTCCCGGTTCGGACCGGTTTGCCCAAACCGGTAGCGGCCCGCTGGTGACGTCACGATGACATCACCGAACTGGATCGGTCGGTGCCGGTCTGTGAGGGCTGCCAACTTTAAAAAAAAAAATGAATTTTTTTTTTGAATTTTTTGAATTTTTTTTTTCCCTTCTGAGCATGCGCAGAAGCCGACTTCCGGCACTGTGCATGCGGCTGCCATCTTTTTTTCGGCTTTTTTAAAAAAAATGGGGGGGGATTTTTTGCTACTGCGCATGAGGCGCGGGAGGGAGCGAACCGGCAGCGAGGTAAGTTGGAACCCACCCCTGTTTTATACCTGAGAGAGCAGGACTTAAAGATTCTCCTGATTCGTGACAAGTAGAACCCATAGTTGGGAGGTTCATTGACCAGTTACAATCAGTCGGTGAGGTCCTTGGTGCTCTCTGAGCTTGGTTGTTTTCTTGCAAATGTTTCAGTACCAAACTAGGTATCATCATCAGTGCTAGCCGAACTCAGAGAGCATCAAGGAGCCCACAGCTCAACCCTGAGCTGCAAATATTCTCTTCTATCAGTGCAATTAGTGCAGCGGTTCTCAACCTGTGGGTCACGACCCCTTTGGGGGTCGAACGACCTTTTCACAGAAGTCGCCTAAGACCATCGGAAAACACATATTTCCGATGGTCTTAGGAACCGAGACACCGCTCCTCTATCCGTCCACATGAGTACCCGGGGACGGTGCGACGCACGGGCGTTCCTCGAATGCGCAGGCACCGACGGAAGGGCTGCACGCGCTAGCCCGCCATCTTGGTGCCACGCCCCCTTTGTCACCTCATCGCTTCTCGCCTGGGAACGCACACGCGTGGGGGGGGGGAGGGGCAGGGGTCACGGCAGCGGGGAGGGGGTCGCGGCATTAGGACTTTTGTTTTTTGAAAGACCCTTTCACAGGGGTCACCCCGCGTACTAGCCCGCCATCTTGGTGACACGCCCCCTTTGTCACCTCATCGCTTCTCACCTGGCAACGCGCACGCGCGGGGAGGGGGTCGTGGCGGAGGGGCGGGGGTCACGGCATTAGGAAGGTTGAGAACCACTGAATTAGTGCATCAGTTGCTGTCTTTCCTGAAACAGGAGTAGGCTGTACAGATACCATGCACTCATCACTGTTTTTATTTATTCATTAAATTTATTTGCTGCTCATTTTGTATCAAAACATCTCTGGGCGGCTTACAGCTCACCATACAATTAGACTACTACAATATGCTCTACCTGGGGCTGCCCTCAAAAATTACTTGGAAGCTGCTGTTGGTCCAAACTGACCTGCTTAATGACTGAAACCAGTCTCCAATTATCGTATTATGTCTAACTGGGGTTACTTAGCTTTGGCTACTAATAGGATTCCATGTGCCGCTCAAAGTAAACTTTGACATAAAGTCCTGTATGGCTAGGCATCAAGTTACTTGCAAGGCCACCCACTCTAAACAGATTTGACCTATTCAGGGAGATCCTCCCAAGAGAATTGCGAGGATACCTTACTTCCTTGAGATAAAAGATCTGAAGCCCCAAAGTACACATAGTTCTCGACTTACGGCAGTTCATTTAGTGACCGTCTGAAGTTACTACGGCACTGAAAAAAGTTACTTATGACCATTTTTCACGCTTATGTCCATTGCAGCATTATCAAATTGCCAAATTCAGGCACTTGGCAACCGACTCATAGTTATGATGGTTGCAGTGGTCCTGGGGTCATGTGATCACGTTTTGCAACCTTCTGACAAGCAAAGTCAGTGGGGAAGCCAGATTCACTTTAAAACTGTGTTACTAATTTAACAACTGCAGTGATTCACTCAACATAGCTCTTCCGGAGGCTTTTAGAAAATAATAGCTCAGTACTTTTATTCAGTTGTTATTTATTATTAGCTATTATTCATATGCCCTTGTGGTATACTGTATTGTGCTATTCTTCCATACTGTGCAAGGTTTTATTGCATTTTAATAATGTCTTATAAGCCATTGTCGGTCTAGAAAATACTGAATACAAATTTCTGAATACAAATCAAATACAGTATGTCACAGAAGTGAGTACACCCCCTCACATTTTGTAAATATTTAAGTATATCTTTTCATGTGACAACACTGAAGAAATGACACTTGGCTACAATGTCAAGTAGTGAGTATACAGCTTGTATAACAGTGTAAATGTGCTGTCCCTCAAAATAACGCAACACACAGCCATAAATGTCTAAACTGCTGGCAACAAAAGTGAGTACACCCCTAAGTGATAATGTCCAAATGGGGCCCAAAGTGTCAATATTTTGTGATGTTAGAGACCTTGCACACCTCCACCTTCCATTTCAGTATGCCCCACAGATGCTCAATAGGGTTTAGGGCTGGAGACATGCTTAGCCAATCCATCACCTTTACCTTCAGTTTCTTTAGCAAGGCAGTGGTTATTTTGGAGGTGTGTTTGGGGTCGTTATCATGTTGGAATACTGCCCTGCGGCCCAGTCTCCGAAGGGAGGAGATCATGCTCTGCTTCAGTATGTCACAGTACATGTTGGCATTCATGGTTCCCTCAATGAACTGTAGCTCCCCAGTGCCGGCAGCACTCATGCAGCCCCAGACCATGACATTCCCACCATCATGCTTGACTGTAGGCAAGACACACTTGTCTTTGTACTCCTCACCTGGTTGCCACCACACACACTTGACACCATCTGAACCAGGGGTGGGTTCCTACCAGTTCGGACCGGTTTGCCCAAACCGGTAGCGACCCGCTAGTGATGTCATCCGAACTGGATCAGTGGTTGCCGGTCCATGGGGGCCGCCATCTTTTTTTTTTAATTTTTTTTTTCTGAGCATGCTCAGAAGGTGACTTCCAGCACTGTGCTTGCGGTCACCATCTTTTTTTGGCTTTATTTGTTTTATTTTTATTTTTTTTTTCAATTGAAGCCCAGCGGCACCTCTACCTAGGATCGAACTCACAACCTCCTGATTGTGAGGCAAAAGTTCTACCTCTAGGCCACAGCAGCTGTGATTGGAGAATAGTTGATTCTGTCTGCTACTAAGTGGCTGGGTTTTTTTTTCTTTATGCTTTTAATGGTTTTTTTAAAAGGATATTTTATTGTTAATTTTTTTTCAGGGCATTTCGTTATTTTTAGGAAATGTTTTTTTTAAAAAAAAGATCTTGTTTTTAGGAAATGTTTTATTTGTTATTGAGTATCCTGCTTTTAAGTGCAGGTTGGTCCTTGACTTACAACGAGTCATTTAGTGAGTGTTCAAAGTTACAATGGCAGTGAAAAAAGTGAGATAGGACCATTTTTCACACT
>QLTV01001686.1:2173362-2184079 GCA_003457575.1 Thermophis baileyi | reverse complement strand
TATAAATTGTTCATAAGCCTTAACAAAGGAACCAAACATTTCTCCCTTCTCTTATTATTTGAATTATATTGAAAATCAAAATTGAACAAAATGTTACCGTCCCAGACAAGCCAACTTACAAAACAATTTTTACTTTAAGCGCATATGTTGACTTATCTCTTCAAGACATTTCATATTCAGTGTCATTCACAAGTCAGCCCATCTTTAATTTTCCTTTACAGAAGAAGACATAAAGAGAGAAATATACTGTATTTCAATTTCAAGAATTATTTAGGGGGGGGGGGAATAGCAGGAAGGACTATTCTGCCCCAGAGTGGTCCATTAAACACATGGGATTTGCAACAGAAATGTGTTCAGTGTTCTCTCAAAAATTGGCAGTAATGAGGGGGTCTGTTATTTCTCCAAGCAGGGACCGAGCTTTGCCACTGGTTCCCTCCAAGGATTACATGCCTCATTAATTGCTTTCAGGAAGTCCTTGAAGAATTCCTTGTTCTTAAACAAGTGCGTAGATTGTTCCTCTGCATCTGCCTACCGGTCTCAGAACTTTTCTTTGTTGGATTTTCAACTTTTGGGGGTGGGGGGGTGGGGTGTTGCATATTAGTTCCCTTCTGATCTTGTACTGTATTAAAGCTTTCTCATCATTGGGGTTGGAAGGTGCCTTTTTTCCTAATGGGACGTGGGAAAGGCCCTGGGAGGCGGGGCAAAGAGATGTTGCCTAGGGAACATAAGTCAGATAAGAGACATCATTGCCTGCATCTGCATAGTGGGCAGAGCAAGAGGCTCAGAAGAGACCCTCCCCTAAGTTCTCAGGCTATAAAGGTGACAGCAGGAGGGCTGTCCTTTCAGACTTGCAAGATTCTGTTAATGTAGCTTTACAGTAAAGTAGAATTAGTTTCAAGATCCAATCTGGGTCCGTCACCAGGATCAGAGATTTAGTCTTCCGAACTTTTGGACTCGTGCTGGAGCCCATCTAGAATTAGTTTATCTGATTGTGTTTCCTGTCTGGTCAACCTTGTAAAGTTGACTCCTTCCTTAAAAGCAGCCTTACAATATATATATATATATATAAAAGCCAAATACCACTCACACATCATCACGAAATCTCCAGAACTGTAAAGCTTACAAACTTGAAACTTGGCACGTATGTTCCTCTTGGCTTCTAGGTGCTTGCTAAGGAAGGATTTTTTGAAATGACCATTAGGTCATTAGTATGTCTTATATAGTATTATATTAACACGCTCTGATGCTAAGGAGTTAGACGTTCTACTCCCCCTCCCCACCTGAAAAGAACTCTGTTCCAACTGCCAGTTGCCTTATATTAACACGCTCTGATGCTACCCCTTCGCTAAACTGGGCATGGGCGTGGCCAGCGCGTGACTCATCCAGCCTGCGGGCTGGGAGTTTAGACATTCTACTCCCCCTCCCCACCTGAAAAGAACTCTGTTCCAACTGCCAGTTGCCTTATATTAACACGCTCTGATGCTACCCTTTCGCTAAACTGGGCATGGGCGTGGCCAGCGCGTGACTCATCCGGCCTGCGGGCTGGGAGTTTAGATATTCTACTTCCCCTCCCCACCTGAAAAGAACTCTGTTCCAACTGCCAGTTGCCTTATATTAACACACTCTGATGCTAAGGAGTTACACATTCTACATAAATTTTCAAGCTTTAAGTGTCACTGTATCAAGGCCGTAACTACTCATTAATTTTCAAGCTTTAATTGTCAATTTATCAAGCCCGATCACATAGTTTCGTAGCGAAGCATGGGTATCCAGCTACTAGTCTTGTCATAAAATCTAATTAATTACAGATAGTCCTCGAGTTACAACAGCTCATTTAGTGACCATTCAAAATTACAAGGGCACTGAAAAAAGTGACTTAGCACCATGGTCACCTGATCCAAATTCAGACACTTGGCAACTGACTCATATTTATGACGGTTGCAGTGTCTTGGGGTCATGTGGTCACCTTTCACAACCTTCCGACAAGCAAAGTCAGCAGGGAAGCCAGATTTACTGAACAATTGTGTTACCAACTTAACAACTGCAGTGATTCACTTAACAACCTTAGCAAGAAAGGTCGTAAAATGAGGCAAATTAATTTAATTCTGGATTTGCTTAACAATCACTGCAAACAAGATCAATAATTCAGCACAACTTACTTAATGACTGTATCACTAAGTAATGGAAGGTACTACACACACACACCTACACACACAGAGAGAGAGGTAACATCTATGGGTAAATGTATCAACCAGAAGATATGATGAAACATCACCAAAAATATAGCTGTGCTAATAAAATCAGAACAAAAATAGAATAATGAATGACTGAGTGACATTTGTGGGAACAAAAAGTATATCCATAAAATGTTAATATAAAACTAGTTCAGTTCTTTAACATATTATTAAATCTATCCATACTGACCATCTATTGCTCCATCGTCTCCATTTTAATACAATGTTATTTTGATGCAATGATATGTATATAATATTCTATTCTATATGTATATAGAATAGATATTCTATGATATGATTGCCTTAGAGCAGGGCTGTGAAACTCGCGGCCTGCGGGCCTGATGCGTCACGTGCTGGCCACGCCCACGCCCGGTTTAGCGAAGGGGGAAAAAGTCACGTGACAACGCCATGACAATGCAAGTTTGACACCCCTGCCTTAGAGTACTAAATGTAAATAAGAGAAAAGGAAAAAAAGGATATCTTATCAATATTAATTACAGTTTCAAACGTTAACCCTTCAAACGCTCTTCTGGGAAGGGAAGGGCTTAAGTATTTGCTCTGAAGATTTGAAAGGTATGGATGAGGCATACCTGTATATTGACACATTTTCAATTGATTCATTTGTTATGCTGTCATTGAGAACGATCCCTCTGGGTGATACTTTCAGAGTCACTTTTCGGAGTTTTTTCCCACTGGCTTTTGCCTTGGAATAGAGAAAAGAACTGCATTTAGATGTTGCCACAAAGATAAATCAATTCAAAATCTTACTGTCAGGCCCCTCAAACCAAGAAAGACACGTAGAGTTACTTCTAAGCGGTTTCCTTTATTGTTCTTCGCCTATAGACAGAAATATTGCCAAACCAAAGCAAAGTACTTGCATCATTAAAGAAAAACTCGGAGAACCCCTGAAAAATTTTCCTCCCTATAAATTCTCCTGCCAAGGGCATTAGGAAGGGCCAAACTTACACCCTTCATCTTTATTTGACAGAGAACAAGGTTAGACAAAGCTTCTTTTATTCAAGCAAGCTTTAAACTCCTTCTATAATCTATCGCCATTTTACTATAGTCTGATCCTCTAAATTTGCAACTGTTTTCTGAATAACACTCTATTTCAGGGGTGTCAAACTCAAGGCCTGGGGGCCAGATCTGGCCTGTGGGGTGCTTAGATGGGGCTGTCCTGGAAACAACAAAGGACCGGCCCATGGGGTGCCTCTGCCAGCGAAAACAGAGGTTGGGGGGGGGACGCGTGCAGTCCCCCGTGCCCTGTTTTTGACCATGACAGCCTCCTGCAGCCCTCTGCCAGTGAAAACGGGGCATGGTGGGCCACACCCCCGGGCTCCGTTTTCACTGGCACAGGGCTATCAAAACAAACTAAAAACAAAACAAAAGGAGAAATGTTTCCCCTTTTGCATTTGAGCATCCAAGAAGGGACAGGAAAGGAGAAAGGGAAAGAGGAAAGACAAAGAAAAAGAAGGAAAGATGGGAAGAGAGCAAGGAAGAAAAAATAAGGAAAGAGGGGAAGGAAGAAGAAAGGAGAATGAAGAGGGAAGGAAAAAGAAGGGAAGGAAGGAAGGAAGGAAGGAAGGAAGGAAGGAAGGAAGGAAGGAAGGAAGGAAGGAAGGAAGGAAGGAAGGAAGGAAGGAAGGAAGGAAGGTTAAAATGAGAGGGAGGGAGGGAAGTCCTGCATTAGCACTTGGCCACCACAGGTGCCCTGACACGAGTCCTGTGTCACGCCCATCATGACCACACCTGCCCACCCCCGGGCCCTCCAAGGTCAAACACAACCCTGATGTGGCCCTCAATGAAATCGAGTTTGACACCCCTGCTCTATTTTATGGAGTGAATTCTGGTGGGCTTTCAGAGCTAGTTAACCATGTTTCTACCCCGCGTCCTTCAACTTCACTTTCAAGCACATGACAATTAAGTATTAACAAGTGGAACATCTAACAAAATGCTGCAGCATGGAAGACCTGGTGTTATTCTGACATTCTGTTGCATTCCTCTCTCATTTCTTTGTATCCCCTTTTAACTTTCTTTGGTTGTGTTCGCATTGCATCCTTAATAGCTCAAGCAAAAATCTACAAACACACTTCCAGTACATGCTAAGCTTGATTAGTTTTTTAAAAAAAAATCCTAGTTAGGTCTGTGGGTGGCTTAGTGAGTTACATAATCCAGCCCATTCAATTACATCACACTGTGTTGCGCAACCCCAGAAAAGTAACTAGGTTAAGTGAGTTCTGTAAACACAGCCGATTAGTATTCCATGGTCATTCAGTATTTCCTATTCCTTAGTAAGTCTTATGGTTAGATTTCTCTGTATTTCATTTCTACAGAGTGGTGGTGTAATGGTAGGGAGGAGTGACCTTGGGAGATGAGAGGAAGAGCTCAGAGGTGGGTTCCTACCGGTTCTTTAGAACCGTTAGTAGCTCGGCGATGATGTCATGGAGTCGGTTCCATCGGTGTGTCCGTGGGCGCCGCCATCTTGGATTTTGCTTCTGCGCATGCGCAGAAGCTATTTTTTTTATTGCTGCGTGCGCGCACACGGTAGCAAAGGGATCCAGAACCCACCCCTGGAAGAGCTGCAGATTAGAAAAGAGATAGGTAAGAGGCAGCTGAGCCCACAGGAATACAGGTAGTCCTTGACTTACAACAATTCGTTTAGTGACCGTTCAAAGTTACAACGGCACTGAAAAAAGTGACTTATGAACCTTTTTTCATTGCAGCATCCCTGTAGTCACGTGATCAAAATTCAGACGCTTGGCAACTGACTCATATTTATGATGATTGCAATGTCCAGGGGTCATGTGATCCCCTTTTGCGACCTTCTGACAAGCAAAGTCAATGGGGAAGCCAGATTCATTTAACAACCATGCTACTAATTTAACAACTGCAGTGATTTACTCAACAATTGTGGCAAGAAAAGTTGTAAAAGGGGGCAAAACTCACTTAACAACTGTCTCGCTTAGCAACAGAAATTTTGGGTTCAACTGTGGTCGTAGGTCGAGGACTACCGGTAATGGGAGTGCAGCTAACGTCTCAGAAGGGACCCTCTCTAGTTTCTTGGACTGTAAAGGTGAGGGGGGAAGAAATGTACGTCCAGACTTGCAAGATTCTGTTAATGTATCCTTACAATACAAAGACAGGAGCTAGTATTCCTGGGTGCGCTTCTTGTCTGGCCTACCTCGCAAGGCTGGCAGGCGGTAAGGACTGGAGATGCTTGGCAGGGGATCTTTCGGGAGGCAGCAAATTTAGTGACTTTTTTTAAAAGTGCCATTGGGTCACACAAGGCTTCTTAGCAGGCTATGTATGATCCACTGGCCATTATGTTGTGCTGGCCTACTCTATAGCAGGGGTCCCCAAACTTGGCAGCTTTAAGACTTGTGGACTTCAACTCCCAGAATTCTCCAGCCAGCCAAGTTTGAAGACCTCTGCTCTATAGGATGGTAACAGTGCAAATAATTGTTGCAGAAGGAGCAAAACTATTCCAATCACAATGTGTCTTTTTCTGAATGCAACAATTCAGTAAGTCATTAAAACAAAACCCCAGCTCAATAAAGAAAGTAGATAACATGAGTTAAAATCAGGACTGCAAGCATTAATTGGTTTAATTGACAACTGAAATTCTGGTGAATTAAAAGGTCTCCCAACAATTAATCAAGAAAGCTAAGAGTTGATTTGTTCCTACCTGATTTTAGTTGTAATACAACAATTAACAGGCAGTGAAAAAGAAGAAAACCCGAAAATGGCCTTAACATCTAGCAAACGTGGTCACTTTCGTTTCTTATATAGCAGTATGCCAAAAAAGCATTGTTTTGCTAGGAAGAAACTTATTTAAATTTAGAATGGATTATAATGGATTTCTAAATCTATATTAAAATGTCCTGTAAAAAATTGATTAAGCTTCACTTTTTGAAACAATAACAGAACAAATGAAAAATGTCACTGAACTTTTTTTTAATTGACAAATACTTTTCTTCTCAAATGAATACAGTGTGACTGGCATGGCAATTTGCATTACAGTAAAAACTCAATTTAGGGATCGTTCTGAAAAAGGGACGTCTGATAACTAAGAAAGGTCAGTTAAACCTGACAGATGCAGTGAAATTGTCCATTATTGGGAGTGATGTGCAAACATTTTGTCTGTTCCAACTGGACTGGCTAAATGGGGATATATCGAGGGTTGTATGTATATGTGCTGTGTTTATATATGTATGCAATCAATACTTCACAGTTAATCCTTGATTTATGACTGTTGGGACCTGAATTTCCATTGCTAAGCAAGGGAATTGTTAAGTGAGTCACACCCAATTTTATGACCTTCTTTGCCACGGTTGTTAAGTGAATCACTGCAGTTGTTAAGGGAACCAGGCAGGGGTGGGCTGCTGGGGGTTCACAGGGGTTCGGGAGAACCTCTAGCTAAGATTCTGTGCAGTTCGGAGAACCCCCAAATCCCACTACTGGCTGGCCCTGCCCACCCCTCCCCTCCCCTCCCCATGAGGCCCATTTTGGATGCAGGTAAGTGCAGGGCGCGTGCGGGGGCTCGGGGAGGGCAAAAAACGGGCCTACCGGAAGTTCGGGGCCTCCAGAGGGCCTCCGGAGCCGGGGAGGGCAAAAACGCCAACCCCCCCGCCGTGGTGCAGGAGGCCGACTAGGCCACGCCCACCCAGCAACCGGGCAGAGAACCCCTTGCTAAAATTTTTGAAGCCCACCCCTGGAACCAGGGGATCGTTAAGCAAATCTGGCTTTCCCCATTGACTCTGTTTGTCAGAAGCCAGCTGGGAATGACCTTGAGCCATCGCAACCATCATAAATACACACCAGTTGCCAAGCACCCAAATTCTGATCACGTGACCATGGGGATGCTGCGATGGTCGTAAGTGCGAGGACCATTCACAAGACACATTTTTCAGTGCCACATTTTTTGACTGCTTGTCAGAAGGTCGCAAAAGGGGATCTCGTGACCCAGGGACACTGCAACCGTCGTAAATATGAGACAAGTGTCTGAATTTTGATCATATGACAAACGAGCTGCAAAACAAATGGTTGTAAGTCGAGGACTACCTGTACAAACACAAATATAGGTAGTCCTCGACTTACAACGGTTCATTTAGTGACTGTGCAAAGTTAAAACAATACTGAAAAAAGGGACTTATGACCGTTTTTCACACGTAGGACCGTTGCAGCATCCCCGTGGTCACATGATCAAAATTCAGACTCTTGGCTCATATTTACGACGGTTGCAGTGTCCCTGGGTCATGCGATCCCCTTTTGCGACCATCTGACAAGCGAAGTCAAAGGGGGAGCCAGACTCACTTAACAATCGGGTTAGTAATTTATCAACTGCAGTGATTCACTTAACAACTGTTTTTAAATGTTTTTATTATGTTTTCTTTTAATAGTTTTTTTATATTGTTGTGAGCCACCCAGAGTCCCTTGGGAGTTGGGTGGCATACAAATTTAATAAATAATAATAATAATAATAACTGTGGCAAGAAAAATCATTAAATGGGGCAAGACTCGTTTAACAACTGTCTCGCTTAGGAAAACAAATTTTGGGCTCAATTGCGGTCGTAAGTCAAGGACTACCTCTATGGGCACACGTACATACAAAGCCACTTTTTCTGTGCATTGATTGCCGAAATAGGCATTATTGGGTGTCTCAGGTTAATCAAAATAAATTAGAAAATAAATTCTTCCTGCATGGGCAGGGTAATCCAGTAACAGGCAGACATGTAAAAAATTTATGAAGTCCATAAAGGGCAAAGAAACAACAACGGAGAGGGGGGGGGAAAGCATTTTAAAGCCAGTGATAAAAATGTTAATTAGTTTTAAATTATAGATCTTAAGCAGACTGAAAACCCCCTCACCACTCCTGTTTTTGGGCCAACCTCTCACATCCAGCCAGTGTTAAATATGGAGAGCTGTGGAAATACGATAAGGTATTTTATTCGTATTGCCCTGTTCGTAACAATGGGTCACCGACCTGGATTGCTTAGGGAAGCGTTTTCTCAATCTTGGCGACTTTAAGATGGGTAGACTTTAACTCCCAGAATTCCCCAGCCAGCATACCATAGCTGGCTGGGTAATTCTGGGAGTTGAAGTCCACCCGTCTTAAAGTTGCCATGGTTGAGAAACACTGCCTTAGGGACAATAGAAGACAGTTACGGAGGATGTGAATGCAAACTGGATCTTGGTCCCTCACCGTCGCCACAATCCTTTTGACAGCAGTCGCAGATAATTCTTCTCCTTTGGGCTGCTCAACCAATGTCATGCCAAGATACTTCAGGTTGAAGAGCATTCCCTCCAGTAAGGTCTCTCGGGTGTCCGTCCAGTTCTCAGGGAGTTCTATAAAATGAAAAGAACTTTTGTTATTATCAAGACCACTTGGAATGACTTTTGGGAAGAATGGAACTGTTGTACAGGAGCTCTGGCATTTTCCCGCTAGCCAGAAATAGCCAAACCCAATTTGTGTGGAAATGCGTGCAACATTTGTTCCTTTAGTGTGGGTAGCCCTCAGAAATGAGTGCTCTATCACTGGAGGCTTTTAAGAAGAGATTGGACAGCCACTTGTCTGAAATGGTTATAAGGTCTCCTGCTGAAGCAGGGGGTTGAACTAGGACACCTCCAAGGTCCCCTTCCAACTCGGTGGTGGGTTGCTGCCGGTTTGGACCGGTTCATTAGAACCGGTAGCAGAAATTTACCACCGCTCGCAGAACCGGCAGTGATGACCAGCGGTCCACGCTCCTGAACCGGTCCTCCGGTCGCCGTTGCTTGCAAAAAACCCCTCTGCGCAAGCGCAAAGGCTTCTGCGCATGCGCAGAGGATCATTTCCGGGTCTTTTGCGTGACGTGATGGGGCGCGCACAAAACGCGCACTTCCGTCACGATGCGAGCCGGTAGGGAAGGTAAGTGGAACCCACCCCTGTTCCAACTCTATTGTTGTATGTTCTATTTAGGGATCATTCGAAGTTACAATGGCACTGAAAAAAAAGTGATTTGTGGCCATTTTTCACACTTACAACCATTGCAGCATTTCCATGGGCACCATGGCATCAGAATTTGGATGCTTGGCAACTGGTTCACGATGGATGCGCTGTCCCAGGGTCATGTGATCACCTTTTGTGATCTTCCGGCAAGCAAAGAAGCCAGATTCACTTAATAACCATGTGACTAACTTAATTGCAGTGATTCACTTAACAACTGTGATAAGAAAGGTCGTAAAATGGGACCAAACTCACTTAACAATTGTTCTAAGACAGGGGTGTCAAACTCAAGGCCCGCGGGCCGCTTAGATCTGGCCCATGGGGCTGCCCTGGAAACAGCGAAGGACCGGCCTGCAGTGCCTCTGCCAGCGAAACGGCCCTCCCGAGCTCCGTTTTTGCTGGCAGAGCGCTCGGGCCACCACAGGTGCCCCCGACACGAGTGACGTCAAGCTGGCCATGCCCACCCAGCTCCCCCGAGGTCAAACACATCCCTGATGCGGCCCTCAATGAAATTGAGTTTGACACCCCTGATCTAAGATAAACGTTTATTGTCATTTTTTTCTATGGTCACCCTGGCACACATTAAAATTGAAATTCTATTACTTGCTCTCAAAAGTGTACATATACATAACACACATATAGACATGCTATATACATACATACCTACACCCTAACATATAAATACATATAAACATTAGTCACTGTCCATCTTGAATCTTGAATACAGAGCGGAAAGAGGAGAGTTCACAAGGTTGATACTGTATGAAACAAAACTGCCTGAATCTGGATGTTCTACTTCGGATACCACGAAGCCCCCTCCCAGAAGGTAGCAAGGAAAACAGGTTGTGAAAAGGATGTGTAGCAACCCAGACTGCGAACCCGGGTCAAGCAACGCTTATATGCCATGTCCTGGATAGAAGGGAGTGAACTGCCAATAATCTTTTCTGCCGTCCTCACCACTCTCTGCACCGCCTTCCTGTCTGAAGTGGTAATGCTTCCAAACCAGACTGTAATGCAATATTCACAGGATGCTCTCCAACATCCCTCTATAGAAAGTGGTAAGGACTAGAGATGTGAAGGCCCGGAAAAAAACTGGAAAAATTCGGAAAAAAACCGTTTTTTTCCCATTTTTTTCGTGAAGGCTTTTTTGTTTTTTTCCAAAAAATTGAAAAAAGAAAAAAAACATTGTGGAATATTTTATTTTAACATGATGAATAAAATATTTTAAGACAGGGTGTTCAAATATTTTCCAAATCATTTCTAAAAAAAATGTATGATATCAGATTATTCTAATTTCTGTGCACTGAGTGAGTATGTGAAAGAATCTGGTCTGTTTGGAAACACTCACACTAAGTCAAGAAATAAACTGACATGTGAAAGGGTAGAGAAGCTTGTTTCGATCCGGGCAAACCTTCAGTTTTTAGAAGTTCCTAATTGTGATGACGGACAAAAAAGAGTAGCTGCAGAAGCAGAGGCGGATACTGACAATTTCAGCTCAGAC
>QLTV01001686.1:2140227-2160792 GCA_003457575.1 Thermophis baileyi | reverse complement strand
CTATTTTGATGAAGCTCCCACAACCTCTGGAGTCAAGCTGTTCCATTGGTTGATTGTTCTCACTGTCAGTAAATTTCTCCTTATTTTCAGGTTGAATCTCTCCTTGATCAGTTTCCATCCCTTATTCCTTGCCTGGCCTTCAGGTGCTTTGGAAAATAGCTTGACCCCCTCCTCTCTGTGGCAGCCCCTCAAATATTGGAACCCTGCTATCATGTCTCCCCTGGACCTTCTCTTCACTAGACTAGCCATGCCCAGTTCCTGCAACCGTTCATCTTATGTTTTATCCTCCAGTCCCCTAATCGTCTTGGTTGCTCTTCTCTGCACTCTCTCCAGAGTCTCAACATCTTTTTTATAGTGTGGTCACCAAAACTGGACGCAGTACTCTAGATGTGGTCTTACTAAGGCTTTATAGACTGGTATTAGTACCTCCCTCCCTTGATCTTGAATGTATCCCTCTGTTAATGCAACTTAGGATTGCATTGGCTTTTTTGGCTGCTGCCGCACACTGTTGGCTCATATTTAATTGGTTGTCCACTAAGACTCCAATAACTACAGAGAATCATGACTTGTCCCCAACGTTTGGAAGAGATAGATGGTGCTCAGTGATCAATGAAGTTGGTGTGTTTAACGTTCTTTGAGAAAAGGCACAGAAGACACAGGTAATATTCCACTATTACCTCGATTATCTTCACTTGAACACTGTCACGTATTCTCCAGTGTTCCCTCTTACAGGAGTGTATGCCATCAACTGTTGTGACAGGTCTGTGAATCTCCAGGTTGACAAGTTTTGAACCAGCTGTCACCCAGTCTATCCAAATCCAATGCAGATACTCTAGCTTAATTTAAAAAGAAAATAAATTCAAAGGCTGAGTACAAAAAGGTATTTCCTGATGGCAACAGTTGTTTAAGCAGTGGAAGATCCTACACAGAGAAGAAGTAGACACTTTCTCCAGACTTGAAGACGTCTGGACTTCAACTCCCAGAATTCCCCAGCCAGCCAACTTCTGGAAGTTGTAGTCCAGACCAGAGGTGGGTTGCTCCCAGTTCGGACCGATTCTTTAGAACTGGTAGCGGGAATTTCCCCTCGTTCGCCGAACCGGGAGCGATCGCCGGTTGGCCACGTCCACGAACCGGCTCTCTCGGCGGCACCATAGGCGCTGCCATTTTGGTTTTGGCTTCTGTGCACGCGCAGAAGCTGTTTTTTGCTTCTGCGCATGCGCAGAAGCTGAGTTTTCGGCACTGTGCATGCGCCTGTGCGGCACGCAAAGCGCGCACACCCACGCGGTGCGGGAGGAAGCGAACCGGTGGCGAGGTAAGTTAGAACCCACCCCTGGTCCAGACATCTTCAAATGGCCACGGTTGAGAAAAACACTGCGATCACATTGTTCCTCAAGCTTGGCATTTGAAGTCCCCACATCTTAAAATTGCCAACTTTAATAAACCCTAACCTGGAGGATTCCAACTCACTTCTCTTTACGATTAAACTGGAAAATTCCACAGATGGACAGGTAGTCCTCAACTTACTGCCACAATTGGCATCAGAATTTCCATTGCTAAGCAAGATGGTTGTTAAGCGAATCATGCCCGATATCGAAACTTTTTCCCCCCACAGATGTTAAGCAAATTGCTGCAGTTGTTAAGTGACTCAAGCAGTCGTTAAGCAAATCCGGCTTCCTCCATTCACTTTGCTTGTCCGAAGTTGGCTGGGAAGGTTGCAAATGGTGATCATGTGACTCTGGGATGCTGCAACCATCATAAATATATGGTAGTTACCAAGCACCTGAATTTTGATCATGTGACCATGGGAATGCTGCAATGTGAGGACCAGTCGTAAGTCACATTTTTCCAGTGCCACTGTAACTTTGAATGGCCACTAAATAGAACATAGAATAATAGAGGTGGAAGGAACCTTGGAAGTCTCCTAGTCCAGAGCAATGGCCTATACCATTTCAGACAAGTGGCTGTCCAGTCCCTTCTTAAAAGCCTCCAGTGATGGAGCACCCACATTTTCTGAAGGCAAGTTGTTCCTTCCATTGGTTGATTGCTCTCAACGTTAGGAAATTTCTCCTTAGTTCTAGGTTGCTTCTCTCCTTGTTTAGTTTCCATTCATTGTTTCTTGTCTTCCCTTCCGGTGCTTTGGAAAATAGGTTGACCCCCCTCGTCTTTGTAGGAGCCCCTCAAATATTGGAAGTCTGCTATCAAGACTGTATCTCCCCTAGTCCTTCTTTTCACTAAACTCTTCTTCTTCTTGTGCCATATCCATCATCGGACATCGGCGATCATGTTGGCGATCATATTTTTATCGATAGCCGCACGAAAAAGTGCTGTTGAGTTTTGTCCAAGCCAGTCCCTTAAGATTTTGAAGCTATGATGTTCTTCTTCTGCCTGGACCTCGTTTGCCTTCAATCTTTCCCTGGAGGATTAAGTGAAGTATGGCGTATTTTTCCAGGTGTCGCATCACATATCCAAAATATTCTAACTTTCACTAGACTAGACATTCCCAATTCTGGCAACCGTTCTTCGTATGTTTACCCCCTAACCATCCTTTTTGCTTGTTGTAAGTTGAAGACTTCCTGCATTCCACCTTTTGAAGAGAAGCAAATATTGAGAATCTGAAATAAAGCCTTTTGCGAAGGAAGAGTCCAACTAGGGAGCTTTCCCCATAGGAAAGGTAGTTTTGCCTAACCCCAAACAAACAGACAACATATTGTTCTGTCATCTTAGTTCTGCGTTTCCTTAAATAAATCTACACCAAACCTCTCTATGACTTTTATCAGTATTTTATTCTAATATGGGCATCTTTGTAAAGAATTTTACCCAATATATGTATTTCTGAGCTTTTCCCTTTTTATACATTATTTTCATAAGTATACCCTGTTTGTATAATTATCCTTAACATATGCTTTTAAGGCATTTTTGAACAATCTACTTAGCAGAATCCATGAAAAGAATCATTTTTGAAGTATAATCACTGTGTTTCAGTTGAGATGTTGTATCAAGCAGGCAAAACTGAATTCATATTCAAATGTAAATCAGTCAGATTTTCCTCCCCTGCCTAGGAAGGGGAACTGGAGGTGTGAAAGCAGTAGATCAAGACAAAGGATACACACTACAAAAAAAAAAAAAAAGGAAATACACTAGTGATTTGGAGATTTGTCTAGAAAATCCTGGTCTTTATGGCTGAAAATAAACCCCAACAATGCATTTTAGTAGCACTACAACATACAGTAATCTAAGCTGAGGGAACAGACTAAGACTGGAGAAATATTTAATAGGGCTGGATCCCAATGTTGGAAGAAATGTGCATCTGGGTTCAGTTCCAAGGGGGGAGAAAGACACTGGAAACATGGTGGCTGTTTGGAAAGATGGTTTTTAATGGTGGACAGGACCACATGGTTTGAGATCCTGGGCAAAAAGGGCAGAGATGCTGGGAATGCCTGGGTTTTATGCCCTCTGTTGGGTTTTGAATTTGAGCTGATTGGCTGTCAGACTCCCATGGGGCCATGCAGGAGCAACTCTGTAGGCTGTCCTGAGTCCCGGGCTTGGTTGAGCCTTGCTGGGTGATGATGTAATGAAAGGGCTTTGGGCAATTTCTACTATGGCTCTGTCTGAAGAAGGTGGATCTTTGTTATGTAGAATAGACTGGCCCAGGCCTTAATGGCCCATTGACAAAGGTGGGGGGGGGCTGAGTTTCTGCCTCCCTTTTAGGGGAAATATTCTGCCCTTTTAATATTTCCTAGAATATTTCATTTTTCTAGGAGAGGGGTGGGTGCTAACTTCCTACACCAACAATTAATATAGAGATACTTCAGCTATTTTTTTCATTCCCTTTATCCATACAGACATTTCAATTTCACCCCAGTGGCATCTAGCTTCTAGCCATTGGAGTAGTAAAGTTACATTTGGATTGCATGATTTCTGATTAACATTTCTTATTTATTTAAGACACTTTTATCCTATGTGCCAGCAGCATCATGTTCAGAGAAGCTTACTAAAGATTAAATAGAACAAAGTGTTACTTTCATTCAGTACCATTCAAAAACCTCCTAGGCCCTCTTCCAATCTTCATGCATTTGTTAAGGGAGGTAGGATTGGTGGTCTTAGTAGATCCTTGCACCTTCACGGAAAATAAAGAACGGAATAGCCATAGCACTTAGACTTATATACCACTTCACAGTGCTTTACAGCCCTCTCTAAGCGGTTTACAGAGTCAGCATATTGCCCCCCAACAATCTGGGTCCTCATTTTACCCACCTCGGAAGGATGGAAGGAAGGCTGAGCCAACAACAACACTGACAACAATGGAATGGAAGCTCTTCAATCACTGCATTTTGTTCCTCATCCCTCTCGGGTTTTCAGTCCTCAGCATGGACATCCAGGAGCTGGATGCCAAATGCAGATGGAGAAAGTCAGCCAGTGATTCAAAGCCTTTCCATGTGATCTCACTGCAGGAAATGCTCAACACAGGAAGGCCACAGAGGGAGGAATGCTGCAACAATAGGACAGAGCACTCCTCATATATCTTGACTGCTGATAGCAGAAGTCACGGCAAAGGACTCACACCTTACCACACCCCTTCAGTTGGATGTGCAAAGGGGTTCCACTCACAACACCCTGCACATTATAAAGTGGGGAGTAAAGATAAACATAACCCCAGGGTGCTAGACAAATAAAAACTAAGCTTCAAAACTAAGTTACACAAGGCAAGGGGGAATAACCTGCAGCCCCAGTTCCACCAATGCCCTTTAATCTTCTTTTTTACAGCTATCTGAGCCCCTTTGATCCTGTCTGCTGAAAAGTTGGGGCATCCTTTCCCTAATTAAATTAATAAAGAAAATAATTGCTTGGCCTGGTCTCTCCGCTGCTGCTGCTGCGGCTGCATTCTTCATCAGTGAAATGTTATTTGCTTTATTAATTTAATTAGGTCTGTACTCAGGGAACCATTCAGAACTAGAAACTTAAGCAGATATAACATAACCGTCTATAAAGCCTGATCCATCTCCTCACTGCCAAAGTGAGAAAGAAAGGACTGCCAAAGCAAAAGAATAATGAATTTATTGAGGGTCAACAATGGGCAGCAATCACAAGTAAATCAAAACCAGCCAACAGGAACACTTCAACAAGTGTGTGTGTATGTGTGTGTGTGTGCCTTCAAGTCAGTGTTGACTCCTGGCAACTGCCTGGACAAGTTCTTACAGTTTTCTTGGCAAGGGAAGTGGTTTCCAGAAGTGGTTTGCCATTGCCTCCTTCCCAGGACTGAGAGAAAAGGACTCAAGCAAGGTCACTCGGTTGGCTTCCTGCCCCAAAGTAGGATTAGAACTCATGGTTTCCTGGTTTCTGTCCTGGTGGCCTTCAACACTACATCACACTGGGTCTCCAAGTGTGGCAGGTCCCAAAAAGCTGAGCAGGGATGCACCTGTGAGCACTTAGACAAGATCCCCAGAAATTCTCAGAGCTATGAAGTAGATGGAGAAGTTGAAGTCCCATCCCTAAAAAATGAGGCGGTATTCATTTTCCTCCCATTAGCAACCTCAATTCCACAAAGTTATGTCAACCATTTCCATCCTGGTTATGAATAAACGCTTTTAAAAATTAAACCTGAGCAGAAGAGTTTCAAGTAGTTCTCTGCACCTCTACAAGGAGGTTTTTTTTCCTCTCACTCACCTGGAACTGTCTGAGCTATTACTAAACATTAATTAAAGGCCTGTCTTTAGAGAAGATAGGGAGGAGGCAAGAACTGCTTGCATTAATTTTTGATGTTCATTTCATCCTTTCCATCCATTGACAAATTCTCAGTTTGACTTGTGAAAATTTAAAATTACAATAGGCATATACAAGAACATTATACAGCTAATTAGGAAAAGCAGCATAACACAGCAAGATGAATTATCTATATATATATAAGCGAAAACCACTCATGCATTAATCACGAAATCTCCAGAACCGTAAAGCCTACAAACTTGAAATTTGCCACATATGTTCCTCTTGGCTTCTAGGTGCTCACTAAGAAAGGATTTTTCAAAATGACCATCGCAGCATGAGTATTTCTTATATTAATATTAACAAGCTCTGATGCTAAGGAGTTCTACTCCCCCCTCCCCACCTGAAAAGAAATCTGATCCAAATGCAAAACACAAGCAGAGGAGTTTCAGTTTCGCTTTTGCTTTCACAGCAGCAAGCAGCTTTACTACAGAACAGTTGAGCTAAACCAGGCTAGCTACCGATGGAGCCATTAGGAAAACACAAGTAAGGGAAACTGCCTGTTTCTCCCATGGCCAGTTCTATGTGGCATGCTCCAGAGTCAGTTCACCTGACAGCCTGGTCATCCTCCAGCCAGAGAGCAAAACCAGGAATATTGTTTACAGGGAGGTCCTGAACAATTCATCTGAGGGATGAATTGAAAGTCTATGCTATGCAAATAATGTCTTCATCTGTAACAGAAACTTAGCTTACCATCTCTAACGAAATAATACAGTCCCTTTTTTAACTACTCATTAATTTTAAAGCTTTAAGTGTCAATTTATCAAGCCCCATCACATAGTTTCGTAGCGAAGCACGGGTATCAGCTAGTTATCCATAAATGCTGAATAACATACATCATCCATATAATATTAAAAACCTAAGGAAAAGATATAATTTTTTTTGAGTGGAGTGCTGGGAATTAAAATGCACTGAATATAAGTGAACCTTCTATGGGAGGAATAGAGAAGTATATTCGGTACTAAACAGAGATCTCAGATGGTGAGGAGTCTTGGAAGAAAATCCTTTAAGACTTCTGTGCAGGTTCAGAGATGAAGTCTTATTTTTAGAACCAAAAAAATATGTATTTGCATGGCGAGGTAATGTGATAGTGATAAGGCTGCAAAAATAGAATCAAAAGACTACATGTGGCCCACAGTTTCAGACCTCTGTGGTAAAAAAATCTTTTGATCAGAAAAATCAATTAATAGAAAGAAAATCAGAGTCTTGTTGGATTCATGCAAACCTGCTAAGCAGTCTTGTGATTTGTTTAAGTTTTTAGCTTTATGTGTTGTGCAAACCCAGCTAACTAGCGCTCCTGTTTAAACCATGGCTCAATGCAATTATGTAAATCCAAACTGTAACCACAGATCGCTGGATAAAGAGTGAAAAGTGAGAACGTGATGGGAAAGGATTTTGAAATATTGGTGATGGGGCAACTTAAAAAGGGAACCATAGCAGATTCCTGAAAAATAGAGAACAACATACTATACATTCGAAACTAGGTATGACTAGTCTAATGAAGAGGTAGGGGTAACATGAAAGCAGTCCTCCAGTACTTGTAGTAGAGAAGAGAGGGTCAGTCTATTCTCCAAAGCAGGGGTCTCCAACCTTGGCAACTTTAAGCTTTGCTGGCTGAGGATTCTGGGAGTTGAAGTCCACAAGTCTTAAAGTTGCCAAGGTTGGAGACCCCTGCTCCAAAGCACCTGAAGGCTGGACAAAAAATAATCATTAAAGAGAGATCCTACCTAGAACTAAGAAGAAATTTCCTGACAGAACAATTAATCAAAGGAACATCTTGGCTCCAGAAGTTGTGGATGGTCCATCACTGGAGGTTTTCAAGAACAGACTAGACAGCAATTTGTCCAGAATGTTATAGGGCCGTGATGGCGAACCTATGGCACGTGTGCCACAGGTGGCACGCGGAGCCATATCTGAGGGCACACAAGGTGTTGCCCTATGTCAGCTCCAGCACGCTGGCCAGCTGATTTTCGGCTTTCCGGAGGGCAGGGGGAGGTCATTTTCACCTTCCCCAGGCTTCAGGAAAACCTCCGGAGCCTGTGGATGGCAAAAAACGGACCCAACAGGCCTACTGGAAGTTCAGAAACAAACTTCCGGTTGGGCTGTTGGGTCCGTTTTTTGCCATCCACAGGCTCCAGAGGCTTCAGTGGGGGGGCAGCAGGGTGTGGGCACATGCGTGGGGGGAGGACATTGCATTATGGGTGTGGGGATGCGCACGTGCACGCGCACTATTGCGCGCGTGCGCGCCCTTTTGGCACCCGAGCAAAAAAAGGTTCGCCATCACTGCTATAGGGTCTCCTGCTTGAGTAGGGGGGTGGGGTGGACTAGAGGATCTCTAAGGTACCTTCCAATCCTGTTATTCTATATTTTAAGTCTGCTTGCCCTTTTAACAGAATAACAGTGTTGGAAGGGACCTTGAAGGTCTTCTAGTCCAACCCCCTGCTCAAGCAAGAAACTCTATATCCTTTCTGACAAACGATTGTCCAAACTCTTCTTAAAAACGTCCAGTGTTGAAGCATTCGCAACTTCTGGAGGCAAGTCGTTCCACTGATTCATTGTTTTAACTGTCAGGAAATTTCTCCTTAGAACTAGTTGGCTCCCTCCTTGATTAGTTTCCATCCATTGCTTCTTGTCCTGCCTTGAGGTGCTTTGTGGCAGCCCCTTAGATATTAGAACACTGCCATCCTGTCACTCCTAGTCCTTCTTTTCATTAAACAAGACATACCCAATTCCCGCATCTGTTCTTTTAACCAATAGCACTGCGATGCCTAGAAAATAATGAACCCATTGCCAGTCACATTTTCATGGGAAACACTTCATTGCATTGCTTTCTGGAAGACTGAGCATTTGGAGGCGTGCATCCCAAATGTCTGTTTTTATGTGTCAGACAAAGCAGCAAGCAATTCAGGCAATATGTTAAATAGATTGCATTTCCAAGATTCAACATGAATCTCATAATGTGGCAATTTTTCAGCCAAAGAGATACTAACCAAGAACAAACTTTGCATGCATTTCAGGACTAGAAATTGTAGTTATAGCACTTAGCACTTTAGACTTATATGCCGCTTCACAGTGCTTTACAGCCCTCTCTAAGCGGTTTACAGAGTTAGCATATTGCCCCCAACAATCTGGGTCCTCATTTTACCAATCTTGGAAGGATGGAAGGCTGAGTCAACCTTGCGCCGGTGAGACTCGAACTGCTGGCAGTGAGCAGAGTCAGCCTGCAATACTGCATTCTAACCACTGCACCACCAGGGCCAAGGAAAGCAAGGGAAGGGAGAAATAGTAACAGCACTTAGACTTATATACAGCTTCACAGTGCTTCACAGCCCTCTCTAAGCGGTTCACAGAGTCAGCATATTGCCCCCAACAATCTGGGTCCTCATTTTACCCACCTCGGAAGGATGGAAGGCTGAGTCAACCTTGAGCCGGCGAGACTCGAACCGCCGAACTGCAGCTAGCAGTCAGCTGAAGTAGCCTGCAGTGCTGCACTCTAACCACTGCGCCACCTCGGCTCTCTAGTTATGCCAGCTATCCTGAATTAATAAGCCCTGAAATGTTTTCTGCTTGCTATTTACTCCCTTATGGAGATTAACAAAGTTTGAGTCAACAGCTCCTAGAGAAATGGGGAATTTCACTCATTTCTGAAATGATTCCATCAGCTTTGCATTATGACTTTCTTTCTTATGGTCCTTTGCTTGATCAAAGTCAACTCGACTGCCATGGAGCGGTAGGCTAGGGGTCCATATAAGACTTCCAAAGGCTGATCCATTACCTTGATCCACAAAATAATCCTTGAAGTAAGACTTGCAGGTGACTTACCATAATCTTTCCAACCTCCATAACAATTGAAGCTATAACTCCTTGATAACCTATTTTTTTTATGGGAATTCTAATAGTAACAGTCCCAACAATCTGAAGGACAGAAGGATGCAGAAGGCCAACATTTAAGCATCAAAGAATTCACAGTTACTATAATAAGGTTTAGCAGCCAGGCTGAAAAGACTTTTGGACACAAAACTACCCATGGAAGGAGTGTATGTTGTGTATTTCTTAGAAGACCAGCAGCTCTTTCCTTTGGCTTTGGGTACAACAGCCTGCTTGCTGTGTCGAGACGACCAAAGACAGGAAATTGCAGAATATTCTTCATTCTGACCGAGAAGCTAAAATATTACTGTACAAACTTCTGCAGAGACAGGAAAAAAGTGGAAAGGACTACAGAGAAATCCCTAGCACGCCACTAAAAAGATTCCTGACTCAGCACGTTCCCTGCATTCCAACTTTCTATTTAAAGGCACAGGTGTTTTTATATTTACAAAGAGAGACACGCAGAAAAGGAAACTGTTAAAAACTAACTTCTCACTACCAGTCAGAACTTGCACCACTCTCTCTACCGCTTTGTGCGTCTTCGGTGTATTGAAATAAAGCCACAGGGAAGGCAAGAGACATTTTCTTAAACCTTTCTTCAGTACAATCTCAATTCCAAGCATAAAGCCCAAATTCCGATGAACAGGAAAGCCTAATCCAGCAGAAATTCCTCTCTTGTGCAAAACCTGGACCAATCTAAGCTCCAGCACAACGACCAGCCATTTCAGTTCGGCTTGGGCAAGATTGTGGCTCTGAATTCAATCCTCTTAACCAGCTCCAACTCACGCAGCCTACCATGGCCCAGCTTGCTCTGGCTCAACAAAAGCACATGACGGAGGAGGACGGGGATGAAGGCGGCTAAAACTTCTGAAGAATCCTCAAGGACTGAAAACAACAGAAGCTTGCAAGATAAGAAAACATCTGGCTGATTGATTTTGAAGGCCCTTTATTGCGTGTCCTTGTCCTTTCCTCAAGCTTCCCACCAGAAGTGACAATTCAAAGACTCTCAAAAGAAACAGAGCCAGCTTCCTCCTTTGAAGGTCAACATGCAATTACCCAGCAGAATCACGAGATGGTTAAAATGTGTCCCGTGTGCATCTTTCTTCGAGTAAATGAAGGGCCATTTGGTTTCAGTTATACTAGCAGTCCCCAACCTTTGTGGCTTGGTGGCCCGGCTGTGGGAGAGGGGAACTGGGCCACACAAGCAGCAGGCCACACACACACACACACACGCAACTGGACTACAAGTTGACCTGCGCACGCATGCGTGCCGACCTGTCACTTGCACGACTTGAGCTACGCGCATGCGTGTGTGTGCCAGCGTGTGGCCCGGTTGTGAATAGGCCACGGGCCGATAGTGGGCTGCAGTCCGGGGGTTGGGGACCTCTGCTTTATACCATTCACAAATGTAAGATGCCACTCGATCAATGAGAACTATTCCCAACAAGGTACAGAACAGAAACACAATAACCTTAAAAATTAAACATTTGTGTCTTTTTAACATATACAAACCCCATCTCAGTGGGGACAAGTTCTTTACCAATCTTAGTCTTGGATATTAAGTCAGATGGGAAACCTAAGGACTTATTAAACATGGCCTTCAACCTAATTTATGAGTATTTTGCAAGAAACCAATCTACTTGCCTTTTCTGTTAGATACCTGCTGAAAGGCAGAAATGAAGGAAAGCAAAAGGTAGAGAAAGAAATCAGGCTGATGTTGTGGTAAAAATATTAGAATATATGTGTGGAGGTAAAGGTTCAAATCTCAAACCTCAGTCTGCAAAGCTCCATAGCTGGTCTTTTGGCTGGTCTTTCCCAACCTATCACACAAGCTGTTGCTGCATAGAACAACTGGAGAGGAGAGGATGTTCTCCTGAAGGAAAGGATATACACCTAGTGAACAGGTAAGATAAATCAGTATTTATTTTTTTATTTTTTTAAAGGAAGGTAGGGAGCATGTCAAAGAAGTCCATTCCTATCTCTGGCACACTTGTCCAAACAGCTTGAGGAATGTAGCTCTTGGCAGAAAAAATAGTTATTCATTCATGCCTAATTCAGGCTAAGAAGGAAGAGGGCGGGAGGGAGGGTGGGAGGGAGGGAGGGAGGAAGGAAGGGTTCAATCCTAAGCAGCTCAAAGTTGACTCAACCTTCCATCCTTCCGAGGTGGGTAAAATGAGGACCCAGATTGCTGGGGGCAATATGCTGACTCTGTGAACCGCTTAGAGAGGGCTGTAAAGCACTGTGAAGCGGTATATAAGTCTAAGTGCTATTGCTATTAAGAGCCCTGGTGGCACAGTGGTTAGAATGCAGTGTTGCAGGCTAACTCTGCCCACTGCCAGCAGTTCGATCATGATCGGCTGGGCTGGGCTGGGCTGGGCTGGGCTGGGCTGAAGGGAAAGAAATGGAAGGGTTTAGAAAGTGATTGCATTTTCATGTCACGGAAAGTCACACAGCATAGCAAGATACACAGAAAGCATCCTTCTCAATCATGAGTTCTAAAGTTCTACCTCAACAGCCTCGTAAGAAAATAAATTTTAAACAATCATTGATTAGGCTCACATAACTTTTTATTTGCTCACCTCATTTTTATTTAATAAACCACAAACAGTTCGTGTATCCCTGTAAGCCCAAAGCAGATACATCCCATTATGGCTGAAAGGCGCACTTGTGACTTGGGCAGAACCATCCAACTGGCAAGGCATCGAAGGTCACGCTCACTGCCTGCTAGCTTAGAAAAGGGGCTCCTACAGCACAAACATAATGTACAGCAGCACCCTGAGTACCAAAAAAAGCAGACGTATTATCGCTTCAAAATACTAATGCTGACAGAATTCCCCTTTTATTCCCTATGCCTCTCTTCACTTGCTCTGAAGCTTTGGGACAAAATGATTGCCCCTATTTTTGGGTTCCTGAACCACAGGAGATTCAGATGTTTTCTTCTCAAGAATCATCATACTAACATCATACTAAAAGATGTTATCTTTTAACAGTCTAACATTTTCGCTCTGGAATATCCTGCGCCTCAGTGGCGCAGTGGTTAGAGTGCAGCACTGCAGGCTACTTCTGCTGACTGCTGGCTGCCTGCAATTTCGCAGTTCAAATCTCACTAGGCTCAAGGTTGACTCAGCCTTCCATCCTTCCAAAGTGGGTAAAATGAGGACCCAAAATTGTTGGGGGCCAAATGCTCTGTGAACCGCTTAGAGAGGGCTGGAAAACACTGTGAAGCGGTATATAAGTCTAAGTGCTATTGCTACAATCAAGCAAAATCTCCATTCTTTAAAAGGATCCCTTTTATTAAGCACTGGCACAACTCATCATAAACCTCCCTATAATTTCAGAACTCTGATTCACGAGCTTCATAAAAACTTTCCCAAGAGCCCCAGAAAACAGGCTCAGCCAAAGATAAGTGCACAGCCAAACATTTTGAGCTTATTTGTTTGTAAGAATGAGCTGCAGATAACTTGGATAAGAGTTGGCTGGACAAGACAAAAGAACTAACAAAGACCCCAGATCCCTCTTCTCTGTATAGGTCCGTGATGGCGAACCTATGGCACGCGTGCCACAAGTGGCACGCAGCGCCCTCTCTGTGGGCACGCAAGCCATCGCCCTAGTTCAGCTCCACCGCGCATGCACGCGCGCCTCCCGCTGGCCAGCTGGCCGTCAGGTCTCTGCCTCGCATGCGCGGGGGGCTGAGGCATGTGCGGGGGGCACGTGCATGCATGGGGGTGGGGCGTATGCACGGGGGCCGCGCGCGCCTTGCATTTTGGGGGTTTGGGCGCACTCTTTGGGCACTTGCTCCGGAAAAGGTTAGCCATCACTGGTATAGGTAGTCCTCGACTTACAACCATTCATTGGGTGACCCTTGGTAGTTACAACGGCGCTGAAAAAGTTGACTTAAGATCAGTCCTCACCCCTATGGCCGTTGCAGCATCCCCATAATCATATGATCAAAATTTGGGCGCTTGGCATGTATTTACGATAGTTAGAATAGAATAGAATAGAACAGCAGAGTTGGAAGGGACCTTGGAGGTCTTCTAGTCCCACCCCCTGCTTAGGCAGGAAACCCTACACCACTTCAGACAAATGGTTATCCAACATCTTCTTAAAAACTTCCAGTGTTGGAGCATTCACAACTTCTGGAGGCAAGTTGTTCCACTGATTAGTTGTTCTAACTGTCAGGAAATTTCTCCTTAGTTCTAGGTTGCTTCTCTCCTTGATTAGTTTCCATCCCTTGCTTCTTGTCCTGCCCTCGGGTGCTTTGGAGAATAGCTTGACTCCCTCTTCTTTGTGGCAGCCCCTGAGATATTGGAACACTGCTATCATGTCACCCCTGGTCCTTCTTTTCATGTTGCAGCATCCCGAGGTCACGTGATGACCACCTGAGACCTTCCCAGCCAGCTTCCAACAAGAAATGTCAGTAGGTGGAGCTGAATTTGTTTCACAACTGCATGATTCCCTTAACTACAGTGATCTGCTTAACAACCATGACAAAAACAAAGATCATAAAATTAGGCCCAGCTCACTTAATTGCCTTGCTTAGCAATGTAATTTTGGTCCTAATTGTGTCCCTAAGTTGAAGACCTGTAATCAATTAAAGAGCCACAAATAATCTTAATACAGAGCATTCCAGGCGTCTTGAACTATACGTTCCATGACCCCCCCAGCCCTTATGGCCAAATGACACATGGCTTAAGGATGTTGGAAGCTGTAACTCTACACATCTGGAAAGCATCAAATGTGGGGAAAGTATCCTTTTTTTAAGAATATTTGGCTGTGCGAAGTGTCTGAAGAGGGAAAGTTAAGATTCCTGATCTGTATCAACAACTGTTTTGTAACACTGAGATATGCAGAGCATCCATTCTCACTTTTACTTGATCACAAGTAAGTGCATGGGTATGCAAAAAAATACGGCAATATGCATACCAGATTTACTTTCTTTTCTTCTTTTAAACAAACATCATCAAATCAAAAACCATAGTGTAGTAATAACAACAATGTTAAGGGGAGAAAAAGGTGTACATTTTGAAACATGCACGCACAATTGTAATTTTAAGGACAGATGCTAAATGTTAAAGGTCCACATTTCTGTCTGCCCCCCCCCCCCGGCAAAATATATTTCAAATCTATTAGCAAGGAATTAGTAAATCTAGGAATTGAAGTCGACACATCTTAAAGTTACTAAGTTGGAGAAACACTGCTCAAAATGGCTACAGTAGAATCAATAGGAAAGTATCTTTTGCTAGAAATGTTTAAGCCACAAATACCCAGTCTATGGAGATTCTCAGTCACCCAGCTCATTGTTATCCCAGAGGTGCTTTTTCAAAAGGCAGCTGGGCTTTATTTTTTCTTGAAGATGTTTCGCTTCTCATTCAAGAAGATTCTTCAGTTCTGACTGAATGGTGGAGGATGGAAGGATTTAGATTCCTTGCAGTCATCTGGTTGTTAATACTCTGTCTGAGAGTTGATGAGGCCACTGGGAGGTTTATCTGTGCCCTCAAGGTCACCTGAATAGTGCAAATGGGTGTGGAACCTTCTTGGAACTGCTGAAAGGACTATGTTGTAAACAGGAGATAGGTCAGTGATGGTGAACCGTTTTGGGACTGAGTGCCGAAAAGGGAACGCGTGTGCATGCACACGCTAGTCTGGGGCGCGACCCGGAAGAGGAGCTGCCCAGGGGGCATGCGTGTGCCAGAAAATGCACTTCTGGTTTCCGGTGGGCGCATGCGTGCCAGCCAGCTAGACTTCTGGTTACTGGCGTGCACGCACGCGCGATGATCAGCTGGCTGGCACGCATGCTCATGCCGGAAAACGGAAGACCAGCTCTTCCAGTTTCCGGTACTGCCGCACGCACGAAGGCCAGCTGATCGTCGTGCGCGCATGCGCGCCAGAAACCTGGAAGAGGAATGGGCGACGCTGCACGTGCCAGGCGACATTACTCCGCGTGGCACTTTGGGCACGCGTGCCACAGGTTCGCCATCACGGAGATAGGTGGTGTCTATATCCCTCCCCCTCCATTGAGAGAGGGCTATTCAATCTTAATGCAGATGCCTCTTTGGTCCTTCTTTCAAACCAGCGGTCCTCTCTGTCCAGAATGTGGACTTTTTAAGCCACATTTAAGCCATTGAATGTGGCTTATCCATTTAAGCCACAACTAAACAGCTGCTTGTCAGAGATGCTCACAGTGGTACCCAGCACTTGTAAATCCTGCACTGAGGGGGAGCACGATTTAAACATCCTCAAGATTATTTTTTTATATACTTCTACAGAACAGCAGCACTCCGTTTCATGTGTTGTAGCACACAGTAAACTTTTACAGATCATAGTGTCAGCTGCAGAGGAAGGGAAAGAGAATGAGAAGCAACGGATGTGAATCACAATTCAAGGCAAGACTTTTAATCTTGGAAGTCTGTCGCATCCAATACATGATAAGAAAGGAAGAGTCACAAAGCAGTTGTGAGTGACTCTTACAACCCCAGAGAGCAGGGACATTAGATCCGGCTATGACTATAGCCAAGCGTAGCCGAGCATCATGTACTCAAAATACAAGGCTGACTTATCTAAGCCTGTATACTTGAAAGTAAAAACATCCTGCAGTTCTGAAAACAAATTGAGGCCAATCAATACAAACCGACCACAATTGAGACCAGAATTCTCACTGCTAAGCCAGGCGGTTGTTAGGTGAGTCACACCTCATTTTATGGCTTTCCCCCCCATGGTTGTGAAGCGAATCACTGCAATCGTTAAGTGGCTCAGGTGGTCATTAAGCAAATCCAGCTTTCCCCATTGACTTTCCTTGTCGCAGGTAGAGATTGTGAGACCCCATGATGCTGCAACCATTGTAAATACATGCTGGTTGCCAAGTGTGTGAATTTTGATCATGTGATTTGGGGGGGGCTGCAACAGTTGTAAGGGTGAGGGTCGGTTGTAAGTCACTTTTTTCAGTGACCGTTGTAACTTGGAATGGCTGCTAAACAAAAGGTTGTAAGTCGAGAACTACCTGCATACAGTCTGAATAATTTGCCTTCCAATATCACTAGGGAGATTCTCAGTCATCCAGGTCACGGTTGTCCCAAAGGTGCTTTTTCAAGAGACAATGGGACTTTCTGGTTTTCCTTTGAAGAAGAAAAGAGCTGAAGAAGCTTCTTGGATGAGAAGCGAAACGTCTTCAAAGAGAAACCAGAAAGTCCCGTTGCTTCTTGAAAAAGCACTTTTGGGACTTCCCATGTTTTAACGCACACCAGAGTATTTTAAAGGACTTTTTTTTAAGGGAACAGGAAAAAGAGAACAAGAACAACAATACTCCTTTTAGCAAAAATTGCCATGAAACTAGAATCCAACTAACCAAAAATCTAGAGATCTGAGACTCAAGAAACATTGATTGATTATCTCAGGTTTGGCCATTTACTCCAGTTTTATAAAAAACTTACAGGTTTTTAGAGCCTCTACAACAGAGGTCCCCAAACTTGGCAACTTTAAGACTTGTGGATTTCAACTCCAGCAAAGCTGGCTGGAGAATTCTGGGAGTTGAAGTCCACAAGTCTTAAAGTTGCCAAGTTTGGGGACCTCTGCTCTACAATATTTTTTTTCTCTTAAAGGTACAACAGGATGTGATTCACCATTCTTCTGGATATTTTTTTTTAATCTTCTCAGGCTAACCTATAGCTTTGTAAGCCACTTCACAAGGTTATACATGTAATACAGCAAAAAGGAAAAAAACAGAAGCTGAGTTTCATCATGTATTTGCTTTTATGACTATGCTATTAACTGCTATGTTTTAAAACCAAACAGGAAGCTTATAAATTACAGCAAGGTGACTAAAAACCTGAGCAGGAGGATCAGGAAATCTCCAGTTTGAATCTCACTTGTACTGTACTAATAACTCACTTAAGTCCCTCCCATCACTAATATGGGGTATAATAAAGGCATAGAGAGATTAAATAGTGACGCCTAGATTTCTGTATGTAGCCTCATCAGGTTCAGCCAATGGGGAAGCATTGTGGGACTTGTAGTCTTACAAAGGGCAGCAGGCAAAAGATTATCCATTCCTGGACTGCATGCACTTTAAACAGGTATATTTAACACAATCCTTTTAAGGATTTTTTTTTTCCAACTTGGCAACCAAAAGATATGTGGATGAAGATAATCTTACATTCCGGGCAAACAATTATGGGAGGAAATGTTCTTTCAGGAACCTGACCCCAGCTAATTCATGCTGTAAAAATTCACATCTAGTATCCCTCTTTAGACACAGGCTAAAAGATAGGGCCAATCAGACAACCCTGTTTTAAAAGGCCTGTACAAAAACTGCTGGCATGATTTAACCTCTACCACTCAAGCAATTCATCAGGATAGCTACAAATAACAATAGATAAATGTGAAATGCGTAGCAGTAAGTGAAAGCAGCAAATTGCAAAAGCAGAATTAATCAAAACAGCACAATCGGGACACGCTATCACGTCTCAGAATATAAAAGCAGCTATTCAGCTGGAATGATGGTAGTTTGTACTGCATTGATTTTATATGCTTTCATATGTTTTAAGATTATATTTGTCCTTTTTGTAAGCCGGGCAGAGTCGTGAGTTTGGATGGGTGATTATATACATTGAATACATAAATCTAGGAAGACATTACAGAGGGCAGACAGAGTCTTTCTTGGGAGCTCCACTACAGAAAAAAAGGGGGAAACCCTTTACTATTCAGATGACAAAGAAGGGCCTTTGATAATAACCTATAGAAATAGGCTTCCTAAACTGAACGAAACCTACATTTATTAAATCTATAGGTATTGTGTCAGCCATCATTCTCATGCCTCCAAAACCCCTGCTAAAATGCAAAAGTTTTCTAATCCCCTCAAAGTTTGAGACTCGCCAATGGCTCCAGCAACTACTACGATGTGAAAACGTTAGAGAGCCGTCAGATCAGCTGCTCTGGCCTTTCCAAGCATTAACAATTCTCCAAACCAACTTTCCTTGTTGACCCAGACTGTCTCTGGGGGACCTTTACCCAGGGATAACTTTTTATTTTTTATTTATTTATTTTGTCAAGTACGTATTTGATAATATACATAAGTATAACATTATTTGAATACATAAAATGGGTACAAATAAAAGGGAACATTAGGACAAGGACGGTAGGCACGCTGGTGCGCTTATGCACGCCCCTTACAGACCTCTTAGGAATGGGGTGAGGTCAACAGTAGACAGTCTAAGGTTAAAGTTTTGGGGATTTGGGGATGTAACCACAGAGTCAAGTAGTGAGTTCCAGGCATCTGTTGCTGTGTTGCTGTAGTCGTATTTTCTGCAGTCAAGTTTGGAGCTGTTCACTTTGAAGTTGTATCTGTTGTGTGCTCGTGTATTGTTGTGGTTGAAGCTGAAGTAGTCGTTGACAGGAAGGACGGTGTAGCAGATAATTTTATGAGCTACGCTTAGGTCATGGCGAAGGCGACGTAGTTCTAAACTTTCTAAGCCCAGAATTTCAAGACTGGTTGCGTAAGGTATTCTGTTGCGAGCAGAGGAGTGGAGGACTCTTCTCGTAAAATATCTCTGGACACGCTCAATTGTATTAATGTCCAATATGCAGTGTAATTATTTAATCATTAATTAATTAATTAATTAATAAAAATAAAACTTAATCATGGCTTATTCAAGTAATGCATCTATCTGGATTTGCAGGACACACTGAATTCTAAATGAATGATACGGGAGGAGCACTGGGGTCTCAGAGTGCGTGATGCTAACATTTAGTCCCCCCCCCCAAATAGTGTGTCATTTGTGGTTCTCGTTTTCATTTAAGGAGAATGAGAAGGAAGAGGAGGATGAAGGGGAGATAAACAAGAAAGAGGATGAGGAGATCAATGTTATTTATTTATTTATACTACTCTTAACTGCTCATCTCTCTCCGAGAGGGAAAGAGGAGGGGGGGAAGAAAGGAGGAGGAGGAGGAGGAGGAGGAAGGCCATTTAAATCATTCTGCCCAGGAAGAGAATAGGTCACAGTCATCAAGACTGTGTTTACATGACACACAGCAGTAGAGTTGCTCACTTAAATTTAATTATAACTTGCTATGTTAAAAAAAAAAACAAGATATGGAAGGATGGGTGGGAAGGGTGATTCCTATTTTGAGGTTTTAGGAAGCAGAGGTTTATTCAGAAAAAAAGTTAACTTTTCCAAAGCTGGTTGTTGTCCGTCTGAATCAATGTATCTGGTTGCTGGGAGGGAGAGGATATGAGATGTGAAAAAGCCGAGATTAAGAAAGAGTCAAAGCCGTGAATCAGCATCTGGTTTGCAAAGCAGATACACAAGCCACTAGAACAGTGATGGCGAACCTTTTTTTCCTCGGGTGCCGAAAGCGCGTGCGCGCATGCTATCGCGCACACGCGAGTGCCCACACCCATAATTCAATGCCTGGGGAGGGTGAAAATGGCCTCCCCCCCCGGAGTCCCTCTGGAGGCCAGAAATGGCCCGTTTCCTGACTTCCGGTGGGCCTGGTGGGCCTGTTTTTTGCCCTCCCCAGGCTCCAGAGGCTTCCCTGGAGCCTGGGGAAGCGAAAACACCCTCCCCTGCCCCCCGGAGGCCGAAAACGCCCTCCCTGAGCCTCCGCGCGAGCCGAAAATCAGCTGGCCAGCATGCACATGTGCGCTAGAGCTGAGCTAGGGCAACGGCTCCCGTGCCGGCAGATATGGCTCCGCGTGCCACCTGTGGCACGCGTGCCATAGGTTCGCCATCACTGTCTTATGGCATTTCGATTTTAAGATTCCCAATTTGCTTGTAACCTAGAACAAGGAAAATTAGTCTGGGTTTTTTTTTTCGGTGTTTGCAAACAGAGAGATGAAACAGGTAGGGAGATTTATGATGGCCCCTTAAACCCATGATTCCTCTATAGGCCAAAACAGAATGTTCTAGGCCGGGACGGCAAAAAAAAAAAAAAAACCCTAAAGGT
>QLTV01001686.1:2077174-2093842 GCA_003457575.1 Thermophis baileyi | reverse complement strand
CAGTTCTCCTGGCCCAAGCCCTCGTCGCCACTGTTAGATAGTGGGTAGAGATGACAGGAGACAGACTTCCCAAACAGCTCTTTATTTCAGCTCTTGTGTAAGCAACCAGCAAAGAGCAGTCTGACAGCTTGCCCTTTTATAGGGAGCTGTCAGACAGACCAGCCAATAGCGTTTGAGCTTTTTCCCGCTCAAACGCTGGACCTGGTTGGAACCATGCAACACAGTTAAAACAGTTAGAACATAACAAGCACTGCGCCTAGGAATCTGGGAGTTGAAATCATTATTCCCCATCCTCCCCCACCCCCCCCCCCCGCCCCCACAAATCTGAGGAGCAAAGGCTGGAAAGGCCATGTCATGATTCCTTCGGAGCAGAGAATCAAAGACTGCAGACTGGCTTCCTGGCAGCCATTCATTTTTTTTTTCATAAGCTTTATGTCAACATCAAAGCAGAGAAGAGTCAAAAAGAATCAGAGGATCAGAGAGAGACTTGTGTCGTTACAACTCACTCCCCCTTTGGGGTCTGTTTTGAAGGGATTCTGTGCCAGTAACAAAACCTGCAATTTCAATGCAGGAAGACTTTTCAGATGGCTCAGCTATTGCTGAGTATATGATTCCAGTCAGAGGTGGTATTCAGCCAGTTTGGGCGAACCGGTAGTGGCCATTTTGACCAGTTCGGAGAACCGGCAAATACCACCTCTGGTTTGCCCCTCCCCCCCGCCCCCGCTCTTCCCTGTCCTATATTCCCCCTTTTTAAAGCTCAGCTGATTCGCGCGGCAGAGCGGATTGCCGCGCCTCAGCTGAGCTAAACAACCGCTCAGCTCACCAGCGCTGACACCGAGGGCGGTCTTTGAGTGAGTGCTGCCACGTTTTCAAGCAGCGCGTGTGAGACCTGCGTATGTGCGGAAGGTTTTGCGCATGCGCGGATGAGGAGCGCGCTCACATTTTTGGTGCTGCTGGGCGAACCGGTAGGTAAATTATGTGAATCCCACCCGATTCCAGTGGTTAATATTCTCACATATACATATACACATATACATACACATATACATGTAGTCGACTTACAATCATTCATTTAGTGACCGTTTGAAGTTACAACAGCACTCAAAAAAGTGACTTATGACCGTTTTTCCCACTTATGACCATTGCAGCATCCCCATGGTCACATGATCAAAATTCGGACACTTAGCAACCTGCTCATATTTATGACGGTTGCAGTGTCCCGGGGTCATGTGATCGCCTTTTGCACCTTCTGACAAGCAAAGTCAATGGGAAAGCCAGATTCACTTAATAACTGTGTTACTTAACTTAACTGTAGTGATTCACTTAACAACTGGGGCAAGAAAGGTCGTAAAATGGGCCAAAATTCAATTGATCATTGTCTTGCTCAGCAATGCAAATTCTGGCCTCAATTCTGGTGGTAAATCAAGGTCTCTCTCCCTCCCTCCCCTCCCCTCCCTCCCTCCCTCTCTCTCCCTCTCTCTCCATCTATCCATCCATCTATTCTGTAGCTATCCAATCATTTGGCTATGGGAACTGCTTGACCCAATTACAGATGGTCCTCACTTAACAACTGCTTCTTTGAGCAAGTGTTCAAGGTGTTAGGACTCTGTCCAAACGGTTGGGTTGGTTAATATAAACAAGCCACAAATCACTGTTTAATGTATATATGTAATATTGCTTTAAATGCATTGGTGCATTCTGACTGGCAGTAACGGCCATAAGAGGGAGCTAGAGAACATGGTTAGTTCTCTCTCTTTTGCTGATTCATTGCTGAGTGACTTCGTGTCTGCAATTAAGCTCTGTGTGTAGCTAGCTATCTGTGATAGTAGAGAATCTTTGTTTGATGATTAAGACAAAGAAAGGCTGGTAAGAAGACTGCTGTACTTCTGAATACTGACTGATAGAACGTGTATGATTCGGACTGTTATTTGGACTGTGCTATCTCTTTAAGTAAACTACTTTTATACACTTTAACGTATCTGTGTATTGACTGAATCATTACTCATATCTACTGCAACATTACGGTGAACTGTGCAAACCTTCAGGGCCCAGAGGTTACTCTGCACAATTCCTTAACACAAGGTTACAAGGATTGAAGGAAAAAACAACTTGGCAACCACCCCTTGCATTTACAGTCATTGCCGTGTTTCGTGATCATAGGGTTGCCGCCTGTATGCTTTGTGACTGACTTTTAACAAGCAGTATGAAAGAGGAAGCCAGCGGTAAAGTCACAAGTTGCTCTCCCATGATGTCTTGCTTAACAACTGCAGTTTTGCTTCATGAGGGAAGCAGAAGTGAGGTTGTAAATCTGGTGTGGTCAAGTAATTTTTTTCCCTTAGTGACCTCATCCCTTAGCAATGGAGTTGCCAGTCCCAAAGGTGGTTGTTCAGTGACACTCCCTGGTCTTGAATAATGGCATTGTTGTTTTAGACAAGTATTTATGCAGCAACAGCCTCAAATTGGATTCTTGACTCACAAACAAGACTTTGGAAATTGCTCCATTAACCCAGGATTTGACCAAATTGCTCCCTTGGGGGTAATTAACCCCAGTTTAAGAACCGCTGATCTAGATCAGTGTTTCTCAGCCTCAGCAATTTAACTTTATTCGGTAAGAGAGGGGGACACATTAATGAGATTAAAGATCTAGCACAGGGATTCCTAAACCTCTAGCCATCACACCTCTCTCTACTCTAATAGTAGTGTACGCTCCTTGCTCAGCAATGGGATTTCTGGTCTCAATTGCGGTCGTAAGTCAAGGACTACCTGTAATCTATTTATTAGATTTATATATCCCACTTTTATTCTGTACTACTCAAGGCAGGGTACATAATGATCCCTCCTTCTATTTTCCCCACAACAACAACACCAATTTTGTGGGCTTGGCTGGGCTAAGAGAGATTGGCTGTGTGTTTGTATGTGTAAAGTACAGCATGTCAGACATGATTAGTATTTGGATGGAAGACCACTCGGAAACCCTGGGATTGGAGATGAGACCGGGGAGTTGGGTACTGCCCCCAAACGCAGCAATGGCAAGTCGCTTCTACTCGGCTGCCAAGAAAACTACGCAGAGGTGTTCACCTTTGACTTAAAAATGACTTTAGTTACTTTTTGAGGCACTAAATAACTGACAAGGACAGAATTGGAGTTTTATGAGACTCTGGCTCAATTTCAAATAGCCTCTGCCAGAATCAATCCGTATCTTTGGCAAAAGCAATGATTTGTTCCCCGGCAGTCAGCTGAAGTGGGGAAGGGGCTGATGGAAGAGAAAGGAAAGAGGGAATAAAATGCACATGAGAAAGCGAGGGGAAAAGGAGGGCGACACACACAGAAAATGCACAGCCCAAACTATTTGGGGGTCCCCCTTGTTCAGAGCCCCCCATACCACCTGGCACACTGCTCCCCGCAGATGGATTGAGTCTTGGCTCAGGAAAAAGTACTAAACTGTCCATTGATTACTGATAGAACATTAATTGAACACAGGCTAAATGCAAGGTAGGGTTGCTGTAAACTAGTGTTTCTCAACCATTTGTTGATTTCAACTCCCAGAATTCCCCAGCCATTATGCTGGCTGGGGGATTCTGGGAACTGAAGTCCACTCACCTTAAGGTTTTCTGAGGTTGAGAAACACTGCTCTAAATAAATTGAACTCCGCACATTTAGCAATAGCACTTAGACTTATATACCGCTTCACAGTGCTTTACAGCCCTCTCTTAAGTGGTTTACAGAGTCAGCATATTACCCCCAACAATCTGGGTCCTCATTTTACCCACCTCGGAAGGATGGAAGACTAAGTCAACCTTGAGCCTGGTGAGGTTCGAACTGTCAAATTGCAGGCAGCCAGCAGGCAGCAGAAGTAGCCTGCAGTACTACACTCTAACCACTGCGCCACCACGGCTCTAACTTGGAACTCCCCCTCCCTGATTGTTGTACAGGTGACTCCTTTCCGTACTTCATCACCTTCATTCTGGCTCAGGGCTCAATACTGAATCTCGGAGTGGGACTATGACCGTCTGGCATAAGCAGTCCAATCCACTCAGCTTTGAGTTCAAGCTAACTACTTTATTACATTCTGCCTATTATACAGGAATCTTCCCCAGATTGTAGTCTTTGCCTGGGAACAAATAGATAAGGTTCTGTGGAGCTTAATGAGGGCCAGTTCGAGATCTCTTGTGGCTGCTCAAGGATTCAAGGATAATTTCACGCTTAAGCTTCCCCTGCGTGGGTGTATTGACCATGATGCCATGGTGGTGCAGTGGTTAGAGTGCAGTACTGCAGGCTACTTCTGCTGATCACCGGCTGCCAGAAGTTTGGCAGTTCAAATCCCACCAGGCTCAAGGTTGACTCAGCCTTCCATCCTTCCGAGGTGGGTAAAATGAGGACCCAGATTGTTGGGGGCAAGAGGCTGACTCTGTAAACCGCTTAGAGAGGGCTGTAAAAAGCACTGTGAAGCAGTATATAAGTCTAAGTGCTATTGCTATTGCTATGATTCAGGAAGAGAGAGTACCCTATTTGTCGTGTGTCCAATTACCCTGCCCTGGCTTCCAGGGATCTGAGAAACCCAACCAGATGTGAGCATTAGAAATGGCCAGAAGATCCTCAGACAAGAAAAATTCCAAACACATCAACATTGTATCATGCTGCAAAATTCTTTTGGGATTTCTCAATGACTAATAAAGGACTCTTACAACAAAGATACTCAGCCAAGAGTTTTCCACAGGAGTGGAGGGGTGGGGCTTAAATAAATCAAGATGGTTATCATGATCATTTACATGAGGTTCTTTTTTATGTATGTCACATGTAGAATGCACATAAGGAAGGATTGGGGTCACTATCTTGACTTTTTTGACTGCTCCTGGAGAAATCAGTTTGAAAGGTTTTTAATATTCAATCACACATCTCGTCTTTCACTCGCCTCAGTTCCCAAAGAACAACAGAATTGAGTCTATGCACAAAACTCAGCTGTCCCCTCCCACTGAGTTATGACTCAGTTACCACAGACAAGTGTCAAGGAATGAAGAATGAAGCTATTGAAATAGTGGAGAACATCTACTTCTTAGGATCGAATATCAACAATAAAGGAATCAGCAGCCAAGAAATACGCCTCAAACTAATGTTTGGTGGAGCAGCCATGAAGGCCTTGGAAAAGATATTCAGATGTCTTGATTAAAATCGTGCAAGCCATAATTTTCCTTCTGACACTTTCAGTTAAAGTCGGACCTTGAAGAAGTGGGTTAAAAAGATCACTGAGGTTTTGAACTTTGGTGCTAGAAAAGACTCCAGGGAATGCCATCAAGATGGCTAATGAACACTTGCTTTGATTGCCAAGACCCAGGTTTAAGCTCTAGGGAGCATCAGATGAACAATAGAAGATTGCAACATTGAGTGGGGGGGAAATGGATTGGGCAGACTGGGTGGCCATTAACTTGGCTTATTCATTGGGCTAAGCCATTGTTTGACCAGTTTTGCCTCCAGTTTTGCAGTAAACTGTTACTAGCTGGGTTCAAATATGTTGAGTCCAACTCTATGATCACAAAATTTAAAAATGGGGTGGAATGTAGTCTGGATTCCAAGGAGAGAGGAGCTGCATTCCAGAGAAGGAAAAGACAGTGTAGTTTACATACCGTACTTTGTGCGGGAGAAAGAGAGTTAAGACAATTCCTCTCTAGTAGTTCCTAGACTCGAGTATATGTTTTATGGTGCAAGTAGTCTGCTTTAGCTTGGCAAGATACTGTCTGTAGGGGAGGAACAATAAAGGAAACTGCTTAGAAGAATCTCAATGTGTCTGTCTTGGATTTTGGAGCCTGGCAAAAAGCTAGGTTCACGCAGCATGATAGAGAGAGCAAAGGATATTATGGCACAGCTGGATGTAGGAATTGGGCAGGAATCCCTCTGTGGCATAGGGCCAGGGGTGAGCTTCAAAAATTTTAGCAAGGGGTTCTCTGCCCAGTTGCTGGGTGGGCGTGGCCATGGTGGGCATGGCCTAGTCGGCCTCCTGCACCACGGCAGGGGGGGGCGTTTTTGCCCTCCCTGGGCTCCGGAGGCTTTCCTTGAGCCTCCGGGAGGGAGAAAATGGCCTCCACAGGCTCCAGAGGCCGTCTTCCCAAACTTCCGGTAGGCCCGTTTTTTGCCCTTCCCGAGCCTCCGCGCGTGCCCTGCACTTACCTGCATCCAAAACGGGCCGTGTGGGGACTCCTGGGAGGGGCGGCAAGAGAGTGGGTGAGTGTGGCCAGGGGCGAGGGAGGGGGGGGGGGGGCCCCCGGGGGGGGGGGGGGGGGGGGGGGGCGGGGCCAGCCAGGAGTGGGATTTGGGGGTTCTCCGAATTGCACAGAATCTTAGCTAGAGGTTCTCTCAAAATCCCTGCGAACCCCCAGCAGCCCACCACTGTATAGGGCCATCTGAGATATGCATATATCCCAAAGACAGCAACTGGCAAATTCCAGCCATTGGCTGGCAATTCAGAAAAGCACACTAGGAAAAAAAGAGGACGGATGAGTGCAGGATACAGCATAAAAGAGATTTGCCTGGCTTCTTGCGACTGTCTTCCCACCACTCTTCCAATACATCACATTTCTGCTAGCTAATCGGCACTGCCTGCTGTTCAGTTAAGTGCTTCCTGTTTTGCCATTAGCTACTCTGAGACAGTTTATCAGAAAACCTACATATTGCTTGCATGTTACTTGCCTCTTGGGCTCTCAGTCAGAGGCCTGTATGCTCTGCCAATCTGGAGCCATTTGCATTTGCATTTCATACTTCTTGCAAGCCAGGCCGTCACGGGGAGGTAACTTTTCACAGTCCAACTGCATCTTTGCTCCAATTCCATATTGATCAAATTAAGAACTTAACTATAACAATAAACCATGGTTTATTGAACGACAGCTAGATTTACGTAGTATGCTAACTCGTAAACCCTGGTTTATAGATCACAATGCCTAGATAGGCAAAACATGCTAAACTCTTAAATGAATTGACTTCACATGTGGTGTTGCCATTGTTAGAATGTTTTAACTCTTCCAATGAGTTATAAAGAGATGAGAGGATCAGCAGCATGGAGAAGGGACTTAATTATAGTGAAGGGAATCTCAGGTTGGGAACAGATCAACCTGGATTAGAATTCTACTTATGTGGTTTTAAAGGTTGATACCAGCTGGATGGCACACAATCAACTTGTATGCTGCCCCCAAACATCCAACTTTCAGAAGAAATGATCATAGTTGGAACAAATAAATAAAGCATAAAGGACTCTACCATATTTTCACTGCCCACATGGAACCTCTACTTACATTTCTATATATATAAAAGCAAAAACCACTCACACATTAATCACGAAATCTCCAGAACCGTAAAGCCTACAAACTTGAAATTTGCCACGTATGTTCCTCTTGGCTTCTAGGTGCTCACTAAGAAAGGATTTTTCAAAATGACCATCGCAGCATGAGTATTTCTTATATTAATATTAACAAGCTCTGATGCTAAGGAGTTCTACTCCCCCCTCCCCACCTGAAAAGAAATCTGATCCAAATGCAAAACACAAGCAGAGGAGTTTCAGTTTCGCTTTTGCTTTCACAGCAGCAAGAAACGCAGGAAAAGATTTACAGATGCGATTAGGAAAACACAAGTAAGGGAAACTGCCTGTTTCTCCCATGGCCAGTTCTATGTGGCATGCTCCAGAGTCAGTTCACCTGACAGCCTGGTCATCCTCCAGCCAGAGAGCAAAACCAGGAATGTTGTTTACAGGGAGGTCCTGAGCAATTCATCTGAGGGATGAATTGAAAGTCTATGCTATGCAAATAATGTCTTCATCTGTAACAGAAACTTAGCTTACCATCTCTAACAAAATAATACAGTCCCTTTTTTAACTACTCATTAATTTTCAAGCTTTAAGTGTCAATTTATCAAGCCCCATCACATAGTTTTGTAGCAAAGCACGGGTATCAGTTAGTTTATTAATATAATTTTTAAAAAACCACTCTTCTGATTGAAAGCAATTCCACAGTAAGATCCAACAAATTCACCAGTAAGGCTAGGAAAAAGTGCAAATTAAAGCACAGAACACCATTCTAAACGATGAGAGAAACAATACTTAGAAGTCCAGGCACCACAAGCTGAGGCAAATAGATGGACTTGAGCCCATACTGAAAGCTCACTCATCTCAGCCCTTCTTTATAAACAGGGGTCCCACGTTTGGGATACCTGGACAAGATCTTTCTTTCCATCTACAGACCAGGGAATTATGGTTCTACATGAGACCAAGACAGGGGTAAAATCCAGCAGGTTCTGACAGGTTCTGGAGAAATTTTGAGTAGTTCAGAGAACCAGCAAATACCACCTCTGGCTGGCCCCAGAGTAGGGTGGGAATAGAGATTTTGAAATATCCTTCCCCCAGGAGTGGGGAGGGAATGGGGATTTTAAAGTATCCTTCCCCTGCCACGCCCACCAAGCCCCGCCCACCAAGCCACGCCCACAGAACCGGTAGTAAAAAAAAATTGGATTTCACCACTGGACCAAGATGGTCATCAATTATCAAGTCTTGACGCACTACAGGCCTTGGTACCTCAGCACAGGTGATTTAACCTGGTTCAATTACAGGAAGAGAGCCAGCCCACCTCTTTCCCATGAAGGAAATTTCCCATCAACAGCCTAACTGCAGTGTTTTACATCAGCTGCAGAGAATATTGATATTCTTTGTCATTTTTACCTCAATTATTCTTGGCTGAATGTTCTAACTGGGAAAGGTTGCTATTGATGCCTCCTACTGATTTAGAACAGATGAGCACTCAGATAATACGATGCTACAATATATTGTTAATAGGTCAGACTGAAACTCTGCTGATAGCTGAACCAGCAGCAGGCAAACACTTAAGTCTGCCTGCGTGTGTGTGTGTGTGTGTGTGTGTGTGTGTGTGTGTGTGTATACGTGCCAAAACAACTAGACACGGACAGGTTTTTCCCGCCTTGTGCCATCATTCTGCTGAGCACTTAATTCTCTCACTGCTGTCTAATGTCTACGTATATTAACCTCTGTAGTGTGTCTGAAGTATTATTTATCCTTATTATCTTCTTTATTCCCCCTTTTACTGATATTGTTCTGTTGCTTTGTATGTATACTGAGTGTTTCTGTACCAGAGACAAATTTCTTAAGGGTCTAATCACGCTTGGTCAAATAATGTATTCCTATTCAATATATGTGCCTATACATAAAAATATGAGATCCGTCTATGTTTTTACTCAGAGCAACAGAGCCCCTCCCTGCTTTGCCAACAGCCTCTCCAGAGATGGCGTGGAAAGGGGGGTCCAGGCATAGCTGCAACTGTCAATCACCCCCCTCCCCTTCCCCGTACTTGGGAAGAACAAACTAGCAAGAACAACATGGGTATCAGTCCAAAATCTTTAAGGCAGTGGTTCTCAACCTTTCTAATGCCGCGACCCCCCCGCGACCCCCCTGCCACCGCCGTTTGGGCTTGCCTGCGGGACGCCGGACAGCTGATAGCGTGGAAGCAGGAGACTTCACCCAGACGCCGCCATTTGGGTTCTTTTACCCTCTGCGCATGCGCAAAGCATTCTGCGCATGCGCAGAGAGTAGAACAACTCAAATGGCGGCGTCCAGGCTACCAGCTGTCCGGCGACCCGCAGGCACGGCCGAACCGGGACCTTTTCACCCCTGCAGTGACGGTGGCACCAAAATGGCGAGCTAACGCACGCGGCGACCCCTGTGAAATGGTTGTTCGACCCCCAAAGGGGTCGCGACCCACAGGTTGAGAACCGCTGCTTTAAGGCTAGTCTGACACAGCGATTAGGAACTGCAGAAGCATTTCCTGGCTTCTTTTATTGTCCCAAAAGTGTTCAGGACCCTGTTTCCTGGTTATGATTTTTCTCAGCTACTATATGTTTGGTTTTTTCTATTGTATTGCATTTGGTTTTAATTGATTTTATGCAATTTTAAGCAAGCGTGTGCATGCGCAGTGCCAAAAATTCCAAAAAAATCCCCCCCCCAAAAAGCCAAAAACAAGATGGCGGTGCATGCGCAGTGCCGGCAACTTGGCTTCCGCGCATGTGCAGAAGAAAAAAAAATTCCAAAAAAAATCCCCCCCCCAAAAATTCCAAAAAAATAATAATAATAAATTAAAAAAAAGATGGTGGCATCCACGGACCGGCACCGACCGAACCGGCTCCGTGACATCACCAGCGGGTTGCTACCGGTTCGGGTGAACTCACCTCTGATCCTGGAATAAAAACAGCCATGACAATGCTATCAACACAAGACAGGGGTGCCGTTAACACACCAACCCCAGTCCAGGGATCAAAGCCAGATCTTAACAGCTTTCCAGAACCCCAGGGAAAGGGGGCTGCATAGATATCTCTCTAGGGATGCTATTCTAGAGGGTGGCAGCTGCAATAGAAAAGGCACACTTCCTCATTCCCGCAAGATAGCTTTTAATGGCAGGGACCTGGAGCACACCTGCTCTATGCCATGAAGGGCTTCAAGAGATAAGCTGTTAACTGATTCGTCACCAGCTTTCTCAGCCTCTCTGCAGTCTCTCACACTTGCAGAGCATCAGCTAGCACCACCAAAATGATAATCTTGATTGTAGCTCCCAGGAGTGTTGTGTATCTTTGACACCACCTATTCCAGAGGTGGGTTCCTGCCGGTTCGGACCGGTACTATAGAACCGGTAGTAAAAATAGGGACTGGTTCTCCGAACCGGCAGGAACAGCAGCCTGGCCATGCCCCCGAGCCGGTTCTTTCGGCGGCAGTGTAGGCACCGCCATCTTGTTTTTTGCTTCTGCGCATGCGCAGAAGCTTTGTTTTAGCACCCGTGCGCACCCGTGCACCGCGCCACTGAGCAAACCGGCAGCGACGAAAACCGGAACCCACCCCTGACCTATTCCAAGTAGAATCTAAGCTCGCAAAGGCTTGCTCCAAGACGTGACCTTAAGGGGATTCATAATCAAGAACTCCATTGATGGATCTTCATCTTGTCCCATTTTGGAAGAGCACACATCCCAAACCAGAGCAGCCCCCAAACTCTGCTAGAAAACCAGAACGCTCTTGGAACTGGTTTCTCCCGAGAGTCTTTTGAGGCCGAGATGCCTTCTAGATTCTCTGGAGATGTGACACTGTATACTGTATTGGGGTTACTTTTGTATTATATTAATCTGATGACCCTGGAGTGTAAGCTGCTAAGAATTGCTTGTGATTGGGCAACGTATGAGCCTAAATAAGTGGAAATGAAAGCAGTTGGAATATGCTGGGTTAGGTAGGTGTAAGCAACACAGAGTCAAGGAGCTCACTTTTTCTACAAATTCTTAAATGTTATGTTTCTTCTTATTCACATCTGGTCTAAGATGTTATTGGACTACAACATGCACCAACTACGCTGGCTTGGGATGAAGGGAGTTGCTGTCCATTAACATCTGGAAGAAAAATTGGGCTAAAGACAACTTGCAGAACTTCAAGGTAGATGGGCCAAAAAAGATTGCCTCAATGAGAGCAACATTTCCACACCTGAATTTAAAAGTTATTATTTCATACGCATAGCAAATGCAGCATAAAATCCACAGAAACATAAACATGTGTATCAAACTATAAAACACCAAAGCAGTGGATTATCGTAAAAACACACAGTATGAGTGATGAATAAAATTATGAATAAAATTAAATTATGTATGAGCAGTTACTGGAGTGACTAAACCTACAGCCAAATATCTAGATCATTTATCCATTGGATGGCACTGCCCTCGAGTTGACGTACTTCATGCAAAGTAGGATGCATTATAGACTAGCCTCCTTGTGGTGCACCCCAGGTATCAGGGTGTCACAGCTAAATAGTCTACACCAGGGGTGTCATACTCAAGGCATGGGGACTGGATCCGGCCTGGGGGGATGCTTAGATCTGGCCCACAGGGCCGCCCTGGAAACAGCGAAGGACCGGCCTGCGGTGCCTCTGCCAGCAAAAATGGGCTCCCGAGCTCAGTTTTTGACTGCGACGGCCTCCTGCAACCCTCTGCCAGTGAAAACAGACCTCGGGAAGGCTGCGCATGCGGCCCTCCCGAGCTCTGTTTTCGCTGGCAGAGAGTTGCAGGAGGCCGTGGCAGCCAAAAATGGAGCTCGGGAGCTCGTTTTCGCTGGCAGAGCGCTCAGGCCACCACAGACGCCCCCCGACACGAGTGATGTCAAGCTGGCCACGCCCACCCCGGCCATGCCCACCCCGGCCACGCCCACCCCAGCCCCCTGAGGTCAAACACAACCCTGATGCGGCCCTCAATGAAATTGAGTTTGACACTCCTGGTCTACACATTCTGGCTAATGGACCTCCCAAGGATTTCCCAGCAAGAAACAGCAGCATGAACAGCAGCATGAGAGCCGAGGTGGCGCAGTGGTTAGAGTGCAGTACTGCAGGCTACTTCAGCTGACTGCTAGCTGCAGTTCGGCGGTTCAAATCTCACCGGCTCAAGGTTGACTCAGCCTTCCATCCTTCCGAGGTGGGTAAAATGAGGACCCAGATTGTTGGGGGCAATACGCTGACTCTGTGAACCGCTTAGAGAGGGCTGTAAAGCACTATAAAGCAGTATATAAGTCTAAGTGCTATTGCTATTGCTACTGAAAATTTAAAAGCGATTTCTCATGAAAACCTAGTATAACGTGATGCAACAGAGTAGCTATTCCAAACAAGAATATGTTGGGTTTTTTTTTTAAACCAACCGCTCAAGTTTAGTTCTGCAGTGTATTTTAAAATAAGTTTTAGCTTCTGGGGTGAGATGGTTAAATTTAGGAAAGAAACGTCCAAACAACAGATAAAAGGGAGAAATCAAATTATTTCAGAGGAGGAATGAACATGAGCAGTCAAATCCATAATGATTTCTTTTTAGCCTTAGCCATTGCAAGTTATCGTTACATTTCTTTAAATTAGCACCCATGCTGATTTCTCAGTAGGAAAAGACGCAGGACAGGAAGAGGACAAGAGGGTTTATTAACATCTACTGCAGAGACAAAAAAAAAAAAGATTAGATGCAGATGACCAGGCTGATCCCGAGGGAGGAAGGGGTAAATGCATCATCAGTCTGGAGTCTCTACGCCACCATAAGAGACCAAAGTCCAGCCCCCCTTGAAATCTGTTGATTCTTATCAATTCAATTTGCCTTGACAGTTAGTAGATCAGATTCTTGTGTATAGGGAGCATGGAATAAACCTGTAGTGCTTTTGACCTCTATCCTCGCTCTCGATTTCTTGCATCTGAAATTAACAGTTGCAATGTGGCTGCAATCCTGGATTGGGGCTGAAAGGCGAAAGCGGAAGCAGTTTGCTCCGCCCCATATTTCGGTAGACTAGGTTGCCCTAATAGACCGGTCTCACCGGAATAAACATTTAATCTCTCCCCTGGTATAGCCGACAAAGAGAGGAGAGTCCGTGGCTTAGAGGTTAATACATCTACCTAATATGCAAGTAGCCCAGGTTCGAATCCCAGAAGGGTATGGCTAGCTAATGAGAGCTAAATAGCTTGAAATAGATCTATACTAGTCTCCCTTTATTTCTTTGTCGGTAAATATAAATTCAAGACAAAAATAGTTTGTCGCAAAAGCGACTGCCTGCAAAAGCTCCTGGATTGGGGCTGAAAGGCGAAAGCGGAAGCAGTATGCTCCATCCCATATTTGGGTGGACCAGGTTGCCCTGATAGACCGATCGGTCTCACCGGAAAAAACACTTGCAGTGGGAAAGTTGCCAATGCTGATCACGTGACCCCAGGGCACCGCAACAGTTGTAAATACATGCCGGTTGCCAAGCACCCAAATTTTGGCCATCTGACCGTGAGGATGCTTTGATAGTCGTAAGTGCAAGGACCGATTATTTCTATGGAGATTCTCAGTCATCCAGGTGACGGTTGTCTCAAAGGAGCATTCTCAAAAGGCTTAGGTGTTTTCCTTGAGAAAGAAGATGTTTCGCTTCTCATTCAAGAAGCCTCATCACTGATGAGAAGCAAAACATCTTCTTCCTCAAGGAAAAACCGTAATCCGGTTGTCTTTTGGAAAAGCACCTTTGATTAGTCAATTTTTCAGTGCTGCTGTAACTTTGAACGGTCCCCTGAACAAATGGTTATAAGTCAAGGACTATCTGTACTTCTATTCCTGTTGCACCTTATTGCTACCATGAGAGCTACCGAGTCCAAGCTGCAAAAATCCTGAGAATCACTAGTAAGCAGTTTGGATTTTTGTGGCCGAGATCCAATAGTCCCAGGTCCAAGACATTGGAGAACCTGCAGAAGAAGGCTAGGCTTCTTTCCTTGAATCAAGTCAACGATTTGAGTCTTTCCTTTGACTTCTTCTCAACAGTTCTGACGGTTTTGGCCTCTCTGATCAGCCAGGGATTTTGTCTTAGTCCGTAACACCATTTATTATAACAAGAGGTAATTTGTACTTGGGAAATTTCAAGCCTTTTACAAATGAGCTGTTATTGTTGCTGCTGCCACCGCTGTGGCTCCCATAGCAACCTCCCATTCTTTTTATTTCAGAAGGCTGCAGAGTAATAATTACTACACCGTTTTCATTCATGCTGTGTGTGTTCAGAAGACAAAGTGGTAGTAGGCATGGCTGGGTTTGATCTGGCTCAAAAGAACAGCCATGGTTGAAACCAAAAACAATTCTAGGTCAGTTCAATAACAGTGTTTCCCAATCTTGGGAACTTCAACAAGAGTGGACTTCAACTCCCAGGATTCCCAGCCCAACTCTCTTGCTGAAGAATTGTGTTTCTCAATTTTGGCTACTTCAAGATGTGTGGACTTCAACTCCCAGAATTCCCTAGCCAGCCATGCTGCTTTAGCACTGACATAATTTCTATGGGTTTTCTTGGTTGCTCTTCTAAATTGATCCAAGTTATTATAATATACTTTGATCACTGGAGACAATGGTAGACCACCAAGAGTCCTTTGGAAATACGGGAGTACAGAAATCTCATGAACAAATACATTTATATCCCACCTTTCTTCTGACAGCTCAGGGCGTATATGAACATTCTCAGTTATGGAAGTTTTCATACACAACAGTTTTATGAGGTGGGCTGGACTCTAAGATATTGACCACATCCAAGGTCGTGCTTAATTATGGTTTGCTAAGGGTCATTGAACTATAAAGTAATATACCGTTAGCTTTCTGCAACCTGATACGTCAGAATAAAACAGCCCATATTGTAGCTTAACAAGACATGAAAGACATGAGTTCATCAAAATTCATCTAATGAAGGCTATTGATGGAAATGTCATTTGGCTATTGATGGAGATTTCCACAAGGTAGAATGTATGTGATAGAAGTTAAGGAGATTAAATTCTAAAGGGATCCAGCTTGTTTTCTTGCATCTGGTTCAACCAAGCTCAGACAACACCAAGGTCTCCATAGTTCAACCCTGAGTTAAAGATATTCTCTTCTACTGGATCTAACTTTTTTGAAGGTATTCAGGGGTATCTGCAGGGAGGTGGGTAAAGAGGAGGGCCATAACTGTGCAATTAAAGCTTTGCCCTTGTCATGCATGTAAAAAGAGGGCAGGTCTTCATTTCTCCATTAAAGTAAATTATTTAGGAGCTGTTTCAATTTTAAAATTTGAACTGGATGACAATAACAATATTTGCCTTTAACAAGAAGCTCATGATTCAGATGAACACGTCTCTTGCTTGCTCTGATAGAGATGCAACTATATGGAACTCTATAGTTTATGGGTTCAAAAGAAGGGGTACCTTTCCTGCCCCATTTTTATTCAAATTAGCCTTGCAGACCCTAAGATAGAAAACTACAAATTCTGAAATAGCTAGGAACGCAATCATTTGAGAGAAGGGGAGATTTAATTTTTTCCATAGACAACAATTCACTTCCCAGACTTTTGAGCAATTTATATGAAAATGGATAGCCATCACAGCGATGGCCCTAAGCAAAAATCTGCCACACTTCAGAAGGATAAGTGCAGGAGCTAGAGAGTTATGATAAATGAAAGACCATTAAAGACCACTTAGTTTTCTGCTTGGTTGGTGCCCACACAAACACACAGCAAATGGAATAGGACAGAAAAGGATGACAGAGTCAAAGAATATTAAGGAACAGTTCTAGAAGAACCTGAACATTGACATTCTTCAATGTCCACCTGACCAGATCCCACCATCTCTTCCAAACGCTTGTTTCTGTACTTTCTTACACCAAGACTGAAATCTACAACAGCCCTGGAAGCTGGCATTTCCATTCCCCCTCCCAATGTTATTTTTGAAAACCGGTAGTAAAACCACCCCTCACAGTTAGAAAAAGACATTTCCTACCTAGGAGAACGCTGTCTTGCCACCACTCCGGACTTTTCCTTAGATGGGTAATGTAAGTATTGTGGTACTACAGAATATTGGAAACCTGCTAAAACTGTTAATCCTTCCAGGCTCAAATACAATGAGATAGAATAGAATAGAATAACAGAGTTGGACAGGACCTTGGAGGTCTTCTAGTCCAACCCCCTGCTCAGGCAGGAAACCCTATACCATTTCAGACAAATGGTTGTCCAATCTCTTCTTTAAAACTTCCAGTGTTGGAGCATTCACAATTTCTGGAGGCAAGTTGTTCCACTGATTAATTGTTCTAACTGTCAGGAAATTTCTCCTTAGTTCTAAGTTGCTTCTCTCCTTGATTAGTTTCCACCCATTGCTTCTT
>QLTV01001686.1:2062889-2076920 GCA_003457575.1 Thermophis baileyi | reverse complement strand
GATTTTACAGTATCCTTCCCCTGCCACGCCCACCAAGCCACGCCCACCCAGTCATATGACCACCAAGCCGTGCCCACCAAGCCTTGCCCACCGTCACATGACCACCAAGCCATGCCCACCAATCAAGCCACACCCACAGAACCGGTAGTAAAAAAAATTGAAACCCACCACTGCTCCAGTCCCCTAATCATCTTTGTTGCTCTTCTCTGCACTCTTTCTAGAGTCTCCACATCTTTTTTACATCGTGGTGACCAAAACTGAATGCAGTATTCCAAGTGTGGCCTTACCAAGGCATTATAAAGTGGTATTAACACTTCATGTGATCTTGATTCTATCCCTCTGTTTATGCAGCCTAGAACTGTGTTGGCTAAACCAAACTAACCAAAATGAAGTTTGTATTGAAGTTCAGGGAGAAAACTGGAGATCAGTGGTTATCAAAGCTTGAAAAATCTTCAAGGAAGAAGCCAATGATTGGGACTTGCTAGAAATTATAAGTCATTATTTTCACCTGTTAGAGTCCCACCCTAACCCAGCTGCTAGCTTTTATTTCTCTCTTAAGTACTGCAGATCAGGTTATTCTCAAGGAGCCCTTCCTTTCTACCTAGCACTTGCTCCCTTACTTCCAAATATCTGATGAAGCTTCGGGATAACTCCAGTTCCGAACTATTTAGTTTGGAAAGGTTTTGCTGCCATGATTCTGTGTTTGTTTCCGGATCTGAATATGGTGCACACTCCTATTTTACATCATATTTCCAGGCCTATGTAAACATCCTAATCCATGGAAATCTGAATTAACCAAGTATCTGAGTTTGCATAACACATTTATCCATGGTTTGCTCAGTTAACACAATTTCTAGGTTCAGAAAACACATTGAACCATGAACTGGCCCCAAACCTGGGTTTGCAGAATATACTAAGACACAATCGCAGGAAAAAAAATAACTTATCAAAATGAAAACTGGGCAAGCCTGGTGTGTTGTGTGAATGCAACCATTATGCTACTAACTACTACCGGTAGATCATCACATATTAGCCATGTGTGTTGTATAAACTCGGCATATGACTCAAGGGTGGATCATCTGAGTATCAAGTCTCTGCATTATGATACATCTGGCTAAATGGCAAAGAAATATAAGCAAAGAAGGCGGTATCTGAACCAATTTAGCTAACGATTGGGAATCAACAATATGTTCACTGTTGTGAGTATGTTTTTAGGTCTCAAAAGCTCTATGTATCAGATGTTTTCCATCCAGATCTCTAGAGTTTATAGTCAGAAAGAACATTTACTTAGGTCCTCTAAGAAGTTCTGTGAAATCCACACTGGACTGTTTTGCATTGGATAAAACGTTTGTTTGTTTGTTTGTTTGTTTGTTTGTTTGTTTGCCATATCAAGTCTTTTGTGTTATGCATTTTGATCAGTGCTGACTTGTTCTGGAGGTCTTATTTCCACCTCCATCCTTAGTGAGTATGGGAAGAAGGAATGGACAGCTGGTAACTACCAGTTACTATACTAAATGAAAGCCAACATACATTTGGCCATCAAAAGCCACTGAACAAGCATTGTAAAATACAGGTAATCCTTGACTTACAACCATAATTGAGCCCAAAATTTCTGTTGCTAAGTGAGATATTTGTGAAGTGAGTTTTGCCCCCATTTGATGACCTTTCTTGCCACAGTTATTAAGCGAATCACTGCAGTTGTTAAATTAGTAACATGGTTGTTAACTGAGTCTGGCTTTCCCATGGACTTTGCTTGCCAGGAGGTTTCAAAAGGTGATCACATGACTTCAGGACACTGCAACCATCATATATATGAATCAGTTGCCAAGCATCTGAATTTTGACGTGACCATGGGGATGTTGCAAAGGTGGTAAGTGTGAAAGGTGGTCATAAGTCGCTTTTTTCAGTGGCATTATAACTTTGAACGGTCACTAAATGAGCTACCTGTACTTTGAACCAGTGTTGCTTACTTCAAGGCCTGTTCTCAAATTCTACCAAAAAAAAAAAGGTCTCTTGATACCATAAACTCAAATTTAAGTCACAATATTTAGATTTTATTGGTCCCTAACTTGGCTTTACCCAACAGCTGTTACAGCCAGGAGGTGTGGATTTATTTGTAACAAACAACATCTGGATAATGTGATATTGCATCTCTGAGCCTCTATGGCTTTACGACTGACAGCAGCAGTGAAGCATTAATCATTTTAAAAATCTTCTCCCAATGCATTACATTCAAAATGGGCAGAAAACCAATGATTTTGAGCAGAATTCTTTCCCCTCAGGCAGGAGGGATCTCGGTGACTTGATTCATACATTGCACAAGCCAAAATGGGGTCTGCTTGTCTGTGGCAGAGAGAGCTGTATGAGTCCAGCCACCATGGTTCACAGACCATGGTTTATGGTTTATCTTGTTCTGCATATCCAGACAATTATGACTTATTCGGCAAACTACCACTGAGAAGATGTGGACTGTATATAATTCTCTCTCTCTCTCTCTCTCTCTCTCCCTCTCTCTCTCTCTCTCTCTCTCACACACACACACACACACACACACACACACACACACACTTTGTGTGAATGCTGGTAAAAGAGCACTAAATGGAATCTTTTTGTTGAAATAAAAAAAAAAACCCAGACATTTCTACTTCAGCTCACAAAAGTCCTTCTGGGTTTATACATTAACTTTGCAGCAAACAATCATCAGGGAGTGTTGGTGGCTTTTAATAATTGATGGTTTTATTAATTCACAGGCAATATTTTGAATAACATTAAATCCCAACGCTGCATCCAGGATGAAGCAATGAATCCCTGAGCAAAGAGCAGAATGTGGGGCCTGCAGCTCCACACCTGGGTAGCTCTGATTGGTTGTTTCCACTGTACAGGTAGTCCTCAACTTACAACAGTTCATTTAGTGACCGTTCTAAGTTACAACGGCACTGAAAAAAGAGACTTACAACCGTTTTTTGCACTTATGAACTTTGTAGCAACCCCATCAGAGGTGGGTTCCTCCCGGTTTGGACCGGATCGCCTGAACCGGTAGCGACTCGCTGGTGATGTCACAGTGATGTCACGGATCTGGTTTGGTCGGTGCCGGTCTGTGGGCGCCACCATCTTTTTTTTTTTAAAATTTTTAAAAAAAAAATTTCCGGGTTTTTCTTCTTCTGCGCATGTGCAGAAGCCGAGTTTCTGGCACTGCGCATGCGTTGCCATCTTGTTTTTGGCTTTTGGGGGGGGGCTTTTTTTCCTGATTTTTCATCACTGCACATTGACCCCACTTGGGTCTCCCATAACACTGGTGGTCTACAAATTTTGGGAAATTATCAACCTCTGAGATAAAATGTGTTAATTTTACATATTTTGATTAGTTGAATTAGAAAACAAGTGATAAAGATACTGGTTGGCTGAAGTTTTCAAGATATTTCACAATAAAGATTTATACACAGGTGGTATGTTTGCCTACAAGGGAGGAGGTGTCTAATGATCATGACGCCTCATAACTTCTCAACTAAGTATGGTAAAACAATGAAAACGGTACCACATGGAAGTGTATAAATTTATCTTCACTTTGAGAACAGCAAGGCAGATGACTATGAAAAACACGTGGAAAATTTGCTTAGGTCCTACAAAGCACTTGGTGCAAACATGTCACTGAAAATTCACTTCTCACACTCGCATTTAGACTATTTCCCTTCGAACTGTGAGACAGTGAGTGATGAGCATGGGGAGAGATTCCACCAGGATATCGCAGGCATGGAGAAAAGATACCAAGGCAAATGGAGTCCGTCCATGCTTGCTGATTACTGCTGGAATCTCCCCAGGGACGATCTTACTGCAGTTCACAAGAGAAAAGCCAAAAAGCGCAGTTTAGATACTGAATAGAGATGGAACCTTGTTGTTTAATCTGATGTTAGAGCTTGTCAGTTTGTCATGCAAAAAAGCATGAAAATGTTACATGAAAAACCAATAAATGAACGGAAAGTTATGTTATTGGTATCAATAAAAAGATAAATTTATAATGATTGGAGTGGTACCATTCTCATTACTATATCACATTTTGCAGAAACGTTATGGAGCATAATTGCACATCCTCCTCGTAATTTTGAATTATTTTGATGCAATTTTGACCTGAAGCTGTATCTTAGAAACTGCAGCCAATTAATACTCAGGACTTAATTTTCCTTTATTAGTGACCCAATTCTGGTAAAATTAAGCTACTTTCATTTTCAAGGCTTTCTCCTTGTAGACCAATGTAAGCGATGCTCTGAGGAATATTCTCTGGAATTCTTCTCGGCAGCTTCTGGTTCAGTTTGGCTTACGGTATCATCAAGCCTGATGCTTTGCTTCTCATCTCACATCCAATATTTGTCCAGTTTTTGCAGGGTTATTTTGCTGACACAAACACAATCCCAAGCTCCTTTACACAATTTATTTCTAATATTCTGTTATTTTTTTGATGAAAGAATGAAAAACAACATAATGCGCTGGGAAAGAATGAAAGAAGACTGATGTTATGTATTTCTAATTCATAGGTCAAAACCATCGCAGAACATGGAAGATGCATTAAAAACATGCAAAACCACAAATCCTCCATACTGTTTTTATTTAGTTTATTTTCTTTAGCAGTGAATATCTTGGGAAGCAACCTGACTTTTCAAGCACCATAGAACTGGGAGAGAGAAATGGCAGCCCCATTGAGCCGCCAGTAATGGAAAACACACTGATATCTATCTGCCTCCCTTCCAATAAGGAACACTAACTGAATTGTTACACCTCATCTTTTTGATAATGCCTTCCTTCTGCTCTTAGTGCGAGGAGGCTGTTAAAACCAGGAAATGAAAAGGCATCCTTGTCTGTCCTTGTTGTTAAGGCTTGCGCATGGATTGGAAGCACATGTCAAAAGGACCATATTACTCTCGGTTGTTTTAAGGCAGTTGCTGAGGGGGTTTCTTCGATTAGTACGTTCAATCCATTTTCGGTGGTTGGATAACACACACTAACCCTGCAGCTTGACTCAGGCCATTTCAACAAGAAGTGATTTACAGCATCTTGTAGCATGACCATGTCATTATCAAACAGACCTCAAGCCTGCCCTCATTAGTAATGACGGTTAGAAACTAGAAAATGCTCTAAGTTGTTAGATGGAAATGAGCAAGATATGAAAAAGGGGTCATTTGACACGGACATCTTCCAAAGTCCTGTAGTGAAGAATCAGAATAACAGATCATAACGGAGTTGGAAGGGATCTTGGAGGTCTTCCTGTCCAACCCCCTGCTTAGGCAGGAAACCTATACCTTTTCAGACAAATGGTTGGCCAATCTCTTCTTAAAAACCTCCAGGGTTGGAGCACCCACAACTTCTGGAAGCAAGTTGTTCCACTGATTTAATTGTTCTGTCAGGAACAATTAAATCCTCCTTATTTCTAGGTTAGTTCTCTCCTTGATTAGTTTCCACCCATTGCTTCTTGTCAGGACAATTGATTCAGTTTTGGATCCTTTGGTTTGCAAAGTCCTATATTTGTTCTTACTGGTTTAATGTTCTCAGCATTTTCCTGGAGTCCCTCTAGTACAGTGGTTCTCAACCTTCCTAATGCTGCGACCCCCTCCCTGCCCCCTCCCCACGCGTGCGCGTTGCCAGGCGAGAAGCGATGAGGTGACAAAGGGGGCGTGGCACCAAGATGGCGGGCTAGCGCGCACGGCCCTTCCGTCGGCGCCTGCGCATTCGAGGGCCACCCGTGCGTCACACCGTCCCCGTGTACTCATATGTGGACGGATAGAGGAGCGGTGTCTTGGTTCCTAAGACCATCAGAAATATGTGTTTTCCGAAGGTCTTAGGCGACCCCTGTGAAAGGGTCGTTCGACCCCCAAAGGGGTCATGACCCACAGGTTGAGAACCGCTGCTCTAGTAGAAACCCACTTCTTTTCCCTTCTGCCATATTCTAAGCGATGATCCAGCAACTGCTATTATTTGGGGAAAGAATCTTCACAGCTTTGAAATTTAAAAACTCAGATTTTCAACATACAGAATTCTGCACCCTACAACAGGGGTGTCCAACCTTGGCAACTTCAACTCCCAGAGTTCCTCAGTCAGCAAAGCTGCCCTAGGGGACAAGGAACACATAAAGGAGGCAGACCAGGAACAGCCTTTTTACAAAGCCAAAAACAGCCCAGCAAAGTGGGGAAGAGCTCAGCTAGAAAAGAGCTGCGTTCCAAGTCATTGAGTTGCATCTGATTTTACCACCTTTCCCTCAGTTGTTAAGTGAATCACTGCTGTCATTAAGAGAATCACAAGGTTGTTAAATGAATCTAGCCTTTCCCCTTGACTTTGTTTATTGGAAGCTGGATGGGAAGTTGTAAATGGTGATTGTGTGAACCTGGGATTGCTGCAACCATCATAAATACATGCTGGTTGCCAAGTGCCTGAATTTTGATTTAAGTGACTTTGGGGACACTGCAACACTCATGAGGGTGACGACCAGGGGTGAAATCCAGCAGGTTCTGGAGAACCGTTAGTGGAAATTTTGAGTAGTTCGGAGAACCGGTAGCGGACATTTTGAGTAGTTCAGTGAACCGGCAAATACCACCTCTGGCTGGTCCCAGAGTGGGGTGGGAATGGAGATTTTGCAGTATCCTTCCCCTGCCACGCCCACAGAACCGGTAGTAAAAAAAATTGGATTTCACCACTGGTGAGGACTGCTTGTAAGTTACTTTTTTTAGCATCATTGTCATTTCCAACTGTTGTTAAATGAAAGTTCATAAGTCAAGTGCTACTTGCATGCTGCCGAGAGTCACTTTCACGTGAGACGGGCAGCTATACAAATATAATGAATGAATAATGAATAAACTAACCTTATCAGAGATAACTTTTCTTTTTTCTCTGGTATATTTTACTTCCACTGGGCTTGTACTTACAGGGAGATCATGGCAAGATTTATGCAAGAATTTCTTTACAAGATTTTTTTGAAAAATGCTAAGTAGCTGAGAGGTACCACATCTTGGAAACCCGGCTATAAAATAATGCTTCACTTAAAACTGGATGGGAAATTCAGAAATAAAAGAAGTCATTTTTCCTTTCCACTGCTTTGAATTGGTGACCTGGCTCCTGCACAGTCTTATTAAAGATGATTTGCTGAAATACGAGAGTTTGTTGGGTCTGTACAGTAGTTAAGACAAAAATTGTGGCTTTTGCAAATCTATAGCTGGTTTTTGCATAACAAGCGTTGTTAGCCTCAAGCAAACTGCATCATGACTATAAAGGCTTCTGTAAGGTCTACAATTTTTCTTCCAGTCCGAGGTCTGAAATGCGGGTGAAAGAGCCAAAGTTCCCACCCTTTGAAAGTAATTTATTGTTCAGCCTTTTGCTTAAATTATTATACAGGATTTTGAAAAGGTTGCAGGAAGAAAACACTTCATTTTTTAAAAAGTCAGCTCCACAATCCTTTAGAGATAAAAAGACTTAAATGGGATGAATTTGGGGACACGTAATGAACAGCAAAAGTAAGAAGTGACAGGAGCATTCTTTTGATAAATTTAGTCATTTAGAAAGTTTATACCTGAAATGACATTATCAATCCATTATAAGCCAAGTTTATTTTCTTCCAACACCTTTTTCTTCTACTTTCCCCAACAATAAGCATCTCAGAAAATTAGACTTGATGAGCCGATTTGAAGAGATTTTCCTCATATTGTTTAAATCAGAGTACTTACCTGCAGATGAAAGAATAGCTAAGTCCAGGTTTCTACTATCTAAAGAGACTCCGTTTAGTTCTAACCCTATGCATAAATGGCATGGATCACATGCAATAGTTTTTACTCCAATTTGAAATTCTGATGGGAGCAACAGGACACAAAACTGAATTACCCTTTGATCCCCATCAAGAAGGGGGAAACCTGAAACCTCAGCATCACATATGGCTTCCAATCCCATTTTAGGTCCCACACAAATCAGCAGATTTTAAATCAAGGAATGTCCTGAATTGCTTGTGTTAGCCAAAACATCGGCTTAATATTAAGAGGCACCAAACTTAAAACTTTGAATCCACCCCAGAAAATAGCAATAGCACTTAGACTTATATACCGCTTCATAGTGCTTTACAGCCCTCTCTAAGCGGTTTACAAAGTCAGCATATTGCCCCCAACAATCTGGGTCTTCATTTTACCGAACTTGGAAGGATAGAAGGCTGAGTCAATCTTGAGTCGGTCAGGACCGAACTGCTGGCAGTGGGCAGAGTCAGCCTGCAATACTGCATTCTAACCAATGCGCCACCAGGGCTCCTTGCCTATGGGTATTATCTGGGTCCACTTTGCATCATCACTCTGCCTACTGTGCCCTCCCCAAAGATTTTAAGTGTAGTTCTTGGAGATCTAAGATGACCTCACTTGAGCACATGTTGGCTTGGGAATTCTGGAGTCTTAAAGTTGTCAAGGTTGAGAAACATTATGCTAGATGATACCCAAACTATTCTTAAAACCCAAATCTGTTTACTTTTCCAAGAGTTTTCCCCCTCTATACAAGTATTTTTAATCTATCTGATCAAACACTTAAACAAACAAACCCCCCAAAAATGACTTATCTGCAAGAAAATGTTTATTTTTATATATTTTTTTGTAAACCCCACAGAAAAAAAAAGGAATGCAGCCAAGACCAAGTATTTCAACAGAAAGAGTGCCCAAAAGGGCAGCCAAGAAAAATAAAACAATAAAAAATAAAAATAAAAAAATGGGGGAACCTCAACACAAAAAAGTCAATGACAAGAGTTCATGTTTTGCACAAAGATGAAAACCAATGACATTTCTGAGTAACACTTTCATGGTGACAATTACACAAGATGATTCCAAAAAGCAAAATGACAGCAACATGCACACCTGGCTAAAGCTAGGATTTTTTTTTTAATCTGAAAAAGAATCTGATTTAAAATGATGGACCATTAATACTCATATTTTATTGACTTGCTTGTCCTACTTAATTTGTTTTTAAACAAGGCATACCTGCCAATTATGAAACTTTAAAAAGTGTTTTAAAGAAGAACTTTGTCCTTCCAGAGTCCACTGCATGTTTGCAAAATCATAATGAATTCGTTTCTCTTTTTAATAATTTTGCTAGTTACTAATACAATTTTGAATCCCTGCCCCACTGCCCCTCCCACCCATACTCAAACCTTAAACACTTCAAAAGTCGCCAGTGCAACACACTTTCCTACCAATGCACAATATACATTTAAACTGAAATCTTTGTGCAATTTTGAGTTTCTTTTTAAAAAATTCTTTAAAAAAACAAAAAACCTCCTTGGCACAACGGCTGAGATTTTAGCCCAGTCTCATTGAAATGAAACTGTCAAACTCAGGATGAAAGCATAATTGAAATTCGACTTTTTTTAAAAAAAACAAACAAACAAGGCAAACCAAAACACCCAAGCTGCCCTTTTTATGAACCAGTCGGACAGTCTCTGGAATACCCTATGTTGCACTGCTCTGCTTTTACTGCAATACTCCCTCTGTTACTATTCAGCTACAGCATATCCTCATCATCGGAAACACTGTTGGATTTGGTACTCAAAAATGAACAAAAAAGAGATGTAACCGCAGATGACATCCAAATTATATTGGTGACCTGCAGTAGACTCTGTAAAACGAGCTTTATTTTTTTTTAGGCTATGTGGGAGCAAAACGGGAGTGGGGGAAGAGAGATAATTCTTAAATTATCAAATTTCCTCTTGGCATGTCGTAGTTTCTCAAGGTCCTGCCAATATTAGCATCTTTCAAGCCATTACCCATCCTGATGGGAACCTTCACACAACTACCAAGAACATGTCGTTATCGTGTGTTTATTGCCTTCCTTCAAGAAAATGATGCCCTCCTATTACACATTTGGTCCTTAGTGGGGTAAGCAAATTGATCTCTTGGACATTCTTCCTTCCATTCAACCCCATCTCACCATCCTCTATCAAAGCTTTATTTCACTACAAACCCTTTTGCCATAAAAAACAAAAAACAGACTAAAGAATTTCCATCATTATTCCTTGCCATTTTTTAATTTGCCATTTTGGCTTCATTATATTTAAAAGAAATGAGGGGAGAAAGAAGGGTTTAAAATCAAGCAGAGCTGCTATTATTATTATTTTTTGGTAGTTTCAAGGGGAAACTTCGCAGCAATTCATTTATGCGTGGTGTCTGTGTGTGAATTCACTTTAACTAACAAAGAGAAGCAGAATTTGCTATATGAAAACCAATAATTGTGGGTTGTTTTCCCCTTAATGCATTGGCCAAGAAAAAAAAATTGTAAAAGTTTTGTGAGTTTTTCTAAAAATTTACAAGAAAAAACTGATGGGCAGTTTGAGTCAAACCTTGGTGTTGGGCCCCCCACTTCCCTTTATTTTTATTTTTAAACAAGAAATCAGTACAGTCTCACACTATACAAATTTCATCTTGACTGCAAGAGATTTTTCTGTGTGATGCCTTCGGTGCGACAGGTGGAAAGTTGGCGCTTACTTCTTCAGGGGTTGATAAACTGAGGCATTAGGATCAAGTCCAGAAGGGCTGGTCTCCACAAATTTGGAAGAATAGTGTGGAGAAACTGGGCTCAGCGTGCTGGTGGCTGCAGTGTATGTTATGCTGGGCATGACTGCCATCACTTCCGCTATCTTCTGTTTTAGGTCCTTGATTTCCTGATCTTTCTGAATTATTTGCCCTGCAAAAAGGGAAGAAAGAAAAGAATTGCTCACTTTAAGACACAGGAGAAGAGCAAGCAGAGCTGGAGGCGGAGTTAAACACATCATCAGCTTAGAGTCCTTCTGTTGCCACAAATGACCCAAGTCTAGCCCTCCTTGAATTCTATTGACCCTTATCTAGCGTCAATTTAGCGCTGACCGTTAGTTGACTGGATTCTTGTGTATAGGGGCTTGAAATAATAAATCTTCTGTACTGCAACTTAATGTGGGGTCCTGATCCTTTGTGCCTGACAGGATGGGCTTTTCAGCGGTATCTATACAGTACAGCCAAAAAAGTCAAGAGCGGCTGCAATAGCGTAATTGAAGCTATATCGGCGCACACAGCACACCAACGACAGGTGGAGTTTCAACTGTAGCTCCACCTGCACACAAAACACACCAACAACAATGGATATTCAAGTGCACTGTCATCTCTTGACTTTTTCTTTTTTTTACCATACCTTGTAGAAACCCTAGATCAATATATGGTTTTTTTAAAAAAGTATTATGATAAAAGGCGTGTTAAGGGAAGGTGGTGTTACAGCATATGAAGGAAAAATAAATATCCCAGTTCCAGGATCTGTACTGGTATTACTCAAGACAGACAATTCTTTTGTTAGCCTTGTACACCCTCTGCTGGATCAAGTGGCAGTTCACAGCACCCGACAAAACTTCAAATTGAAACTGAGAAGGGGAGACTCATTTTGCAAAGGTTTTCAAGCCCAAAGGGGCTCTGCTCTCCTCAGCAATATTTTCTAGGGCAGGGGTCCCCAAACTTGGCAACTTTAAGACTTGTGGACTTCAACTCCCTGGGAGTTGAAGTCCACAAGTCTTAAAGTTGCCAAGTTTGAAGACCTCTGCTCTAGGGAGACAGAGAGAGATGGACACACAAAAGATTTGCTTCTGCTATCCTGTGAGACCAGTGTGCCTTTTATTTCAACGCTAGAAACCTGCACTAAAAATAATTTTCTTAAGGTTTGAAAACACAACAATAGCCACTGAGTTAGGGATGTTGTTGTTCGTTGCGAAGTCGTGTCCGACCCATCGCAACCCCATGGACAACGTTCCTCCAGGCCTTCCTGTCCTCTACCATCCTCTGGAGTCCATTTAAGCTCACGCCTACTGCTTCAGTGACTCCCTCACTGTTGTTGTTAGGGATACAATTCATCTATTTAAGAACTATTTAGCAACATCTTTTTCTCTTTTCTCAGCATTCCGCTGTGCTCAGAACATGAGGAATTCCAGCTGTGCCTGTGCTCTTAATTTCTTAACACTGCATTTTTTTGCAATGTCCACACTTTGAATAGCATTTGCGGATCTAATAAAATTTAATGACCTGTTTTCTAGCACTGCTTGCTGTTATCCTTGGAAAGCCAAAACAACAACAACAAAAAACTCGGCAACTTCCTTTTTCTGACCCATGCTTGCACTCTCTCCCCCATCTCACCCCATTATTTTTTACTGAGCTTATTCAAACAGGCAGGACTGAAATCAGAATAACAGAGTTGGAAGGGACCTTGGAGGACTTCTAGTCCAACCCCTGCGCAGGAGGGAAGCCCTATACCCGTGATGGCGAACCTGTGGCATGCAGAGCCCTCTCTGTGGGCACGCGTGCCATCGCCAGCTGCTCTTCTGGTTTCTGGCGCATGCATGCGTGCCGGCAAGCTGGTCTTCACACGCGCTGGAGCGCCGGAAACCCAAAGACCAGCATGCGCGCCGGCCACCTGGTCTTCGGGTTTCCAGCGCTCCGGCGCATGCGAAGACACGTAGCAGCCACCTGGTCTTTGGGTTTCCGGCGCTCTGGCATGCGTGAAGCCTAGCTGGCCGGCGCACGTTAGCACGTGCATGCACACTGGCCAGCTGGTGTTCGGGTTTCTGGTGCTCCGGCACGCACACGTGCGCACGCATTCTGGTTTGGGCACTCGGTGCCGAAAAGGTTCGCCATCACTGCCCTATACTATTTCAGACCAAAGGTTTTCCAATCTCTTTTTAAAAACTTCCAGTGTTACAGCATTCACAACTTCAGAACTGATTGTTCTGTCAGGAAATTTATCCTTAGTTCTAGGTTGCTTCTCTCCTTGATTAGTTTCCATCCATTGCTTCTTGCCTTGCCTTGAGCTGCTTTAGAGAATAGCTTGACACCCTTCTCTTGAGAAACCCTGCCCCTCTTCCTGCTTTTAGGGCCTGTCCTTTGATTTAAACAAAATGATAACAAAAAACCTCCAATTTCCCCACTTAACTGCTTCAACATAAGAGAGAAAAAATGGTTCTATACAATTATTACTCTGCAATTGAACTTTAGCTGTGTAGTGTTGAAGACTACAAAGGGCTACAGAAATGGGTTAGGAGGGAGCTGTCTTTGGTTATACTGTTGCCTTTTTTTAATAACAAGGGTTGTTTAATTTGATTAGGATTATCTGGCCATCTCATTTCCCTTCACAAAAAGAACTGACATTGCTGGAGAAAGAAAAAAAGAAGTTTTGACTTGATTTTCTGAGTAGGTAAGTCTATTGTTATAAAAATGACTAATGTACTAGGTACATAAAAGTAAATAGTTGAAGTTGTATCTTACTATTTATATTCTACCGCACTAAAAATGAAGTTAATACTTTTTTCTTCTTCCCCTCCCTCTACCCCACTTTTTTCCTGTTTATTCCCTTTCCCATTTCCCTGTCTTTCTTTTTCATTTGTTTTTCATAGTATGAAAATGTAATCTTTAAAAAAAAAAAAGGGAAGTAAAAGAACCAATTTCTGAACCAACTGTCCATACTCTACCCAGTTTTAACTGATGCTCTTATGATTATATATGAGCCGAGGTGGCGCAGTGATTAGAGTGCAGTATTACAGGCTACTTCAGCTAACTGCTAGCGGCAGTTCAAATCTCACCGGCTCAAGGTTGACTCAGCCTTCCATCCTTCTGAGGTCAGTAAAATGAGGGCCCAGATCCGTGATGACAAACCTATGGCATGCGTACCACAGTGGCACGCGGAGCCATATCTGCCAGCACGCAAGCCGTTGCCCTAGTTCAGCTCCAACGCTGATTTTTGGCTCGCGCAGAGGCTCTGGGAGGGCGTTTTTGGCCTCCAGAGGGCCTCCGGGAGAGCGGGGGAGCCCGTTTTCACCCTCCCCAGGCTCTAGGAAAGCCTCTGGAGCCTGGGGAGGGCGAAAAATGGGCCTACCGGGCCCACCGGAAGTCGGGAAACGGGCCATTTCCGGCTTCCGGAGGGCCTCCGGGGGGCGGGGAGCCCGTTTTCGCCCTTCCCAGGCTCCAGGAAAGCCTCTGGAACCTGGGGAGGGTGAAAAACGGGCCTACCGGGAGCTGGGAAATG
>QLTV01001686.1:2025268-2044434 GCA_003457575.1 Thermophis baileyi | reverse complement strand
GCTTGACGGCCATGTGACCGGGTGGGAGTGGCTTGACGGCCATGTGACTGGGTGGTAGTGGCTTGGCGGCCGTGTGACCGGGTGGGAGTGGCCAAATTGGAAAATGTGGTGAAAAAGTGACTTATGCCCATTTTTCACACTTAACGACCATCAGTCGTTAAGTGTGAAAAATGGTCATAAGTCACTTTTTCACCACATTTTACAGGTTGGCCACTCCCACCCGGTCACACGACCAAGCCACTCCCACCCAGTCACATGGCCATCAAGCCACTCCCACCCAGTCACATGGCCGTCAAGCCACTCCCACCTGGTCACATGGCCATCAAGCCACTCCCACAAAATTAAGCCACGCCCACATAGTGGTAGTAAAAAAAATTGGAACCCACCCCTGCATACATACACACACATACACACACATACACATACATACATACATACATTCATCTCCAGATTATTAATTTAAGTCACTTTGCAGAGTGAGATGGATGGCATATAAAATGAATGAATGAATGAATGAATGAATGAATGAATGAATGAATGAATGTATCATCTACAAGAGTCTTTAAACTAGCCTACCCTCCATGGAATACCAGATTTTTCCTAATATAGTAACTCTCTATTGAACAAAATTCTAGCATCTATATTCTTTAAATCTTATTACCGTACATCCAAGAACTTTGTTGGGTCAGGTTAACATCCATGTATCCTGAACTTTCAAAACTTGAATTTGATTGCAAAGCGGCCACTTGTTAAGTGTGGACTACTATAGGGTGAAACAGGGGAATTTGGTTTTAATAGTAACCAAAGGGGATAATAAGGGCAGTGAAGCAACTGCATTTCTCTGCCCTTATTTGTTCATGGATAGCCATCCTGTGGCCCTGTTTTGGGTGACACATGCCCTCTTGAGGTGAGGGGCTCAGAAAACCCTATGGGAGCATGTGAAAGATTTAGCTCAGCATCTGTCAGACAAAGTTGCTTAAATGTGCTCACAGTTGGACACTAGCTTTATGGCAGGTCCAGAGGAGATGCCTGGGGAGGATTCTTGCCCAGTTATTTGGGAACAGTTTGAACCTGTTGGGCCTGATAAAATGGACAGGGTACTTAGGACTGTGAGCTCAGTCACCTGCTCTTTACAGCTGTACCCCTCAGGGCTGGTTAAGGCAGTCTGGAAGGGGGCAGGTATCATGTGAGTTCTGGCAGTGCTAAATTCTTCTTTGAGTGTGGGATTGTTTCATTACCTCTTAAGGAGGCTACTGAGCCGAGGTGGCGCAGTGGTTAGAGTGCAGTACTGCAGGCTACTTCAGCTGACTGCTAGCTGCAGTTCGGCAGTTCAAATCTCACCGGCTGAAGGTTGACTCAGCCTTCCATCCTTCTGAGGTGGGTAAAATGAGGACCCAGATTGTTGGGAGCAATATGTAAACCGCTCTGTAAACCGCTTAGAGAGGGCTATGCACTATGAAGCGGTATATAAGTCTAAGTGCTATTGTTTTTCCTCTCAAGAGGACAATTTTCATCCAGTATCGATTCTTCTCTTTTTGGGGAATGTAACCGAGAAGGTGATTGCAATGCACAACAGCTTCAGAGGTGTAGATGAAACAGATTATAGAATAGAATAGAATTTTTTATTGGCCAAGTGTGATTGGACACACAAGGAATTTGTCTTGGTGCATATGCTCTCAGTGTACATAAATAAAATTATCTAGAATAGTTCCTTTTCGGTCAGAATTCAGACCTGGGTGAGGGATGGAAATGGTGTTGGTCATACTTTTGGAGATCTAGTATGTGGGCGGGGTGAGGGTTGTGCATCTATCCTCACCCTACTTGACCTCCAGGCATCTTTCAATACTATTGACCATGGTATCTTTCCGGAGTGACTCAAAGGATTGGGGATGGGCTGCACGATGATGTGGTTGTTGGGGGGAGAGATCCCATGCTCAGACGCCACCGTGTGGGGTGCCACAGGAGTCGGTGCTCTCTCCATTCCTATTCAACATCTACATGAGGCCACAGGGTGAACTCATTCATTGCCATAGAGTGAAATATCATCAGCACGCTGATGATACCCAATCATACATCTCTGCCAATGGGCAGTTATGCAATGGATGTCTTATCCTGGTGCCTGAAGGCTGTGAGGTTCTGGATCCCCATCTGCAACTAAATCCTGGCAAGACTGAGTGGCTTTGGGTTTGATTCTAGGACAGGGGTGTCAAACTCAAGGCCTGTGGGCCGGATCCAGCCCGCAGGGTGCTTAGATGTGGCCCGCGGGGCTGCCCTGGAAACAGCGAAGGACCGGGCCGCGGTGCCTCTGCCAGTGAAAACAGAGCTCGGGGTGGCTGCATGCGCCCCCCCCCCAGCTCCGTTTTCTCTGGCAGAGGGATGCAGGCTGCCCAGGCCAAAAACGGGGTCCGGGGAGGCCATGCGCCGCCCAGGCCACCACAGGTGCCCCTGACACAAGTGATGTCGAGCTGACCACGCCCCCCCCCCAGCCATGGCCTCCAGCCCCCCCCCAAGGTCAAACACAACCCTGATGCGGCCCTCAATGAAATCAAGATTGACACCCCTGTTCTAGGACAATATCATCTTTAATGCTGGATGGGGTTGCACTTCCCCAAATAGACCCCATGCACAATCTGGGGATGGAGTCTCCTAGACTATTAGGAGGGGCCTTGCTCAACTTTGCATTGTGTGCCATTTGTGCCCGTATTTATCTATCAAATTTTTAAACCGCCCATCTCTCACACAGAAGGACTCTGGGCAGTGTACAAATAAAATATGAAAAACATTAAAAAAAAGGATATAAAATTTAAAAACTCCTGGACTGAGGAATTGTACTCACAGTCACTCATGCCCTAGTCACTTCCTGGTTGGACTACAATAACAGATTCTACATGGGGCTGCCCTTTGAAGAGTATCTGAAAACTTCAGCTGGTCCGAACAATTACATGTGTTTCCAGAATAATACACACTGCTCTGCAAGCCGCACTGGTTACTAACCTGTTTCCATGTCCAATTCAAGTTGCTAATTTGACCTCATACCTACATGATCAGGTTATTTGAGGGACTGTCTCTCCTTGATTACATCTACCCATCCCACCATATCCTCCACAGAGAGCATGCTATGGGTCCCATCTGCTAGGGAAACTCCATTTGGCAGCTCTTAGGCGGGCCTTTTCTGCTATGCCTTCACTTTATGGAGCATCCTTCTTCTAAGGTGAGGGCAGCTTCACCGGCTTTGTTCCTTTTAACTTTTTGGATGATTTTAACTTCCTCCAAAACCTCTTTGCATTATGAAGCCGGAGGACACCGGTGAAATATTCAAATAGCTCCATTGTAATTAACACCTGCTCTTCACTTAATCTTTTCTATTCTGTTTTAGTTTTGTGCCTTTTTATAGTGCAAAAAGTTTAAATATTAATAACATTAATATTAATTTGTATGTTTTGTTTTGAACTTCGTTGTATGCCACCCAGAGCCACCGTGAGATAGGCAATCATGTAAATATGATGAAAATATAAATAAAATTATATAAATGGCAATCTAATTAAAACTGAGTTTTAATACACAGAAAGCCCAGTCAATTTCATCTCTTGACTTATGACCACAATTGGGACCGGAATTTTGGTTGCTAAGCAATGCAGACATTAAGCAAATTATTAAGTAACTGGATCCAATTTCACAATCATTTTAACTGTGGTCGTTAATCAAATCATGTATTTGCTAAGTGAATCATGCGATTATTAAACAAATCTGGTTTCCCTTATTGAATATTCCCTTCCTGCTTGTTGGAAGCCAGCTGAAGAGGTCGCAAATTGCAATCACATGACCACAGGATGTTGCAACCATGATAAATGTGAGCCCCTTGCCAAGCGCCCACATTTTGATCAAGGTAACTGTGTGGGTGGTATGGACAGTCGTAACTTCAAGGATGGATTGTAAGTTACTTTTTTCAGTGCTGTCGTAAGTTTAAATCAGGGGTCCCCAAACTTGGCAACTTTAAGACTTGTGGACTTCAACTCCCAGAATTCTCCAGCCAGCCATGCTGGCTGGAGAATTCTGGGAGTTGAAGTCCACAAGTCTTAAAGTTGCCAAGTTTGAAGACCTCTGGTTTAAATCAGGGGTCCCCAACCTTTTGGACCTCAGGGACCACCAAGGTCATAATTTTAAATTGCGCGGACCACCAAATTCATAATTTTAAATCCCACGGACCCTAATTCATAATTTTAAGTCCCGGACCAGTAATATGAATTTTTTTGAAAAGATACATTTGTAAAATAATGATCAGAGAACCTCCATTTTATTAAGACGAAATGCACTTATTTAATATAACAAAATTATAAATGCTTATTTAATTATAACAAAATCATAAATGCTTATTTAAACATAACAAAATCTTTAAAGGTTTTAATTGTAACAAAATTATTAAAGTTAGTGTAATTATTACAAAATAATTGAAGCTTATTTGACGGTGGCTTGCTGATGTTGGCCTTTTCTTCTCTCCTTTCCTTCCCCTTCCGTTCCAGTTCGTTTCCTTCCCTTCCTTTCTCTTTCCTTTCCTCTTCATTCCTTCTTTCCTCCCCTCCTTTCCTTCTTTCCTTTCCTTTCCTTCTTTCCTTTCCTTTCCTTTCCTTTCCTTTCCTTTCCTTTCCTTTCCTTTCCTTTCCTTTCCTTCTTTCCTTTCTTTCTTGTCTCTATCTCCCTTCCTCTTTCTTTCTTTCTCTTTCTCTCTTCTCGGCGGAGAAGAAGGAAGAAAGTGCTCTGGGAGAGAGGGCGGCCCGCTGCCGCCCCTCTTGCCTTTGGCTCCGGGACCTTCCGGGGCCAGATAGTATCGGGGCACGCACCTACGGAGCTCCGCTGGCCTCCGCTGGGGCTGGCGGGGGCCTTGGCGGGGCAGGGAGACAGTGACGCTGCCTGGAGAGCCGGTGGATGGGCGTGCCGGGCGCTCCCTCCCGCCCCACTCCGGCCGTCTCCTGGGAAGTTTGCGGGAAGTGGTGGCGGGTGGAGCTGGGCAGGGCGGCAACGTATGGCAAGGAAGGCTGGGTGGGGAGGCGTGGTCAATTGTCTCTTCACGCCACCCGCTTCGCTTGTGGGGCGGATGGCCTGGAAGCTGCCGGCGGCGCCCAGCTAAGAAGCGCGGTTGAACGGGGCCGGGTCAGCACAGCCTATTGTGCGGATGGGCCTCGTGGTGGTGGGCTTCGCTGCAAGCCGGCGTCCCTGCCCAACCCGGCTACGGGCTTCGTGACGCCCGCTTGAGCAGCCATGAGTCCCCATGGCCTGGGCCAAGGGAAGCGCCGGCCGGTCTCCAGCCTGCCCGGTCCCTTGTGAGGTTGGCGGCCAGTGGGTGGGCGGCCCTTGGTGGAGACGCAGCTGCTGCTGCTCTGGGGCTGAGAAGGGGGACACACTCTCAGACCCCCCTTGGAACCAGAGGAGCAGCCGCAGCAGCCATATTGTGCGGATGGGCCTCGTGGTGGTGGGCTTCGCTGCAAGCCGGCGTCCCTGCCCAACCCGGCTACGGGCTTCGTGACGCCCGCTTGAGCAGCCATGAGTCCCCATGGCCTGGGCCAAGGGAAGCGCCGGCCGGTCTCCAGCCTGCCCGGTCCCTTGTGAGGTTGGCGGCCAGTGGGTGGGCGGCCCTTGGTGGAGACGCAGCTGCTGATGCTCTGGGGCTGAGAAGGGGGACACACTCTCAGACCCCCCTTGGAACCAGAGGAGCAGCCGCAGCAGCCAGCCTCTCAGGGGCGGGACCGGGCAGGCTGGAGACCGGCCGGCGCTTCCCTTGGCCCAGGCCATGGGGGCTCATGGCTGCTCAAGCAGGGAAGAGCCCCGCGCGGCTTCCACCGTCTGCTTTTCTCGGGAGGCTTCGAGTCCCAGCTGAGCGTTTAGGAAAAGGTGACTTATTTAAGGGGAAGTGCCAGGACGGGTGTCGCGAAGCCTGCAGCCAGGTCGGGCAGGGACGCCGGCTTGCAGCGAAGCCCACCACCACGAGGCCCCTGAGAAGCTGGCGGCAGCTGCTGCGGCTGCTCCTCTGGTTCCGAGGGGGGGTCTGAGAGTGCATGTGCAGCCCCGGGACATACGCTTGCCTTCTGGATCCCTGCCACTGCCCCCCTTCTCAGCCCCAGAGCAGCAGTAGCTGCGTCTCCACCAAGGGCCGCCGACCTCAGAAGGCAAGTGTCCATTGCATCCGCAATGGACAGCAAACTCCGGCTGCTCCCAGGACCGGATGCCGTTTACCAAGATTTCTCCACGTACCACCAAAATTTTCTCACGGACCACCAGTGGTCCGCAGACCACCGGCTGGTGACCTGTGGTTTAAATCATTCTTAAAGAATGCTCATAAGTTGAAGGCCATCTACACAAGCATTTAAAATACAGAGGTCCTGGGGACAGCCAACTATTATTTGTGATTGTAACTCTGGCCTGCCTTCTGCCACTGAGATACACAAATGATTTGAACAACTTCAGCATGTCAATGCATCAACTGACAGGGCTGCATCTATGCCACAAGTCCATAGGACTGTCAACTATAATGGTGAGAAGAGCTTCAATTTTTTTCTTTAAAAAGTTAAATTTCTAGATTTTAACTTTGAGAGTATTTTTGAGAATAGGTTGACAACTTCTGCTGAAATTGTGTGAATTCTCTTCTATCCAAAAGGCCAAAATAAGGAGCAAGTAAGACTTCTATTTTTATCTTTTTAATGATGGAAATTACTGAAAATGCTTTCTAGAGAAAATTGTTTTGCCCTATTTACCACTTTGTAGGTATCAAATGAAATCTATTTTATATTAGAAAGCCTATGAGACTGAATTGATTTTTTTCTTTTGTTTTACTGTTGTGAAATGGTATTATTCGTTGGCTTTTTGTGTTTTAATGCCTTTGATCTGCTTTCATTATTTGAGCAGAATGTATGCACATATCCATAACTAAAATAATGTGCACAAAGGATAGCTACACATAATTTTCATAACTAAGGTCATTCCATTGTTCATCACCCATCTTACAATAATAATGAAATATTCATAAGGCATATTGTTCTGGATAACAATTAAATGGGGAGAAAATTAAATATGCTGGTTACATATAGTAGTAAGAGTTTAGTCTGGCAAGATTCTGTCTATTGTCTGTAAGCAAATAAAGAACTGAACTCTGGCTGAACTGGTCTTCATTGTTCTTGGGCTTAGCCAAATGCCCATCTTCCCAGATTAACCCTTACTACTCTCACTCTAACAGATATATTCTATGGAGTATATCTTGCTATCGTGACTCTCTTCCTCTGTCTCCAATCCAGCTGTGGGCTGTGCTGTCACTTGTCTCCCTCCCCCTCCCTTCTGGAATGTACTCCCTCCTTCCTGGGAAGCTGCCACTTCACTGTAGTCCATCATACTGGTTCCCCCCCTGTGGGCACCATCGCTCACACTACCTATATGTAGTATTGCTGCTGTACTGGATAGGAATAATAATCTTAATTCTAACTCTAGTTTATAAACTTGGAATGCATAGATAGGAGAAAAGCTTTGAACTTTCTGAACTTCAAGTGTTGCTGAAAAGTTAATTTGGTGTTCCTGGAAAGAAACTACTCCTCTGGACTTAAAATCCTGAACCTAAAAGGGTGTGTGTGAGGAATGGTCAAATTTGGTAACCCAGACACACTGACAAATGTGCTTACAATTCTTAGTGCCTCATTCTTAAGCACCATGTTACTAAAACATGCTTTCTTCTTTGTCTCATGTTCTCTGTACATAGAAAGCATAAACTTAATCTTTTGTAGCGTCTCCCAAGTTAAAAGCACACACTTAGAACTGAGGATCCTTCACCAGCTTTGGTATGATATATATGTTGACTTTAATTTCTAGTGTCCTTTTCTTTTTTTGATTTGGGGTAAGGAGGTTGGACAAGATGTTGATGTCTGTTTTGACACCACAGTGACAGTCATAGCTAAGGCAGGTACAGAAGTAAATGGTGACAGGATGTGCAACTGGAACGACTACACAATCCTGATACACACCACAATTTTTACTACTAGTACAAGAGCCACAAATATATTTGGTGTAAGTTGGTAGTCTTACTTGCATGAGTCAAAGAAGAGTTAACAAACTCTTCCCTGCAAATGGAGATATATATTTTGTTAGTCTATGAAACCAGTGGCAGGGTAGACTTTTGCTAGGGATAATTAATGGGTGAGGTTAAGCATCCTTCTATTAATTCTCTTCTACAAATCCCTCCGTTTACCTGTTTGGAAATGTGCCAGATTAATGTAAAAATAAAACAAAAACAAACAAAAATACCCAGGGAAAGTTGTGATGATGAAAAAAATATGCTGACCAGCCACCAAAGGAAGGAAAAAGTGGCTTAACAGATCTCTAATGAGTACAAATTTCACAGCTTGTAATCACCAAAGACAGAATTTAAGCTGGACTCATTCATTGTAGCAAGGTGTAGTATTTGGTTGTGTCTTAGAGTTTAACATGAAGCCAGCCACTGTGATTTGTAAATTCTTTATGATTTAAAGGATTGGTGGTGTGTGAATATAAACAATTATGGCTTTCTTAATAAGCCAGCTGCTTGTGAGTCCAGCTGTTATGTCTCATGTTTGCCTATATAAACTCATAGCGAGATGGTGCAGGGAGAGGACATCTAAGGTTAGTCTCAAAAATGTTTTGCTCATTGGTGACTAAATGTTTTGAGTTCTTATTTAGGATACATTAATGACTTGTATTTGCTCACTGAAATATGTGAATTGCTTTGAGAATCCTGTATCGGATTCTAGGCAGGATACAAACACAGAAAAACAAGATATAACTAATTATCAACATACCGGTAGTATGCTAAAAATGAAAACTCTCCCCATATCTGACTTTTACCCCATATCTGATAAAGGAACTCCCAATCATATAAAAATATAAAGTAGCACTTGCACATAATTATTCCTTGCCATTTTTGAGATGAAAAGACATTTATGCTTGTCAAAACTGCTTGATTGGATACCTTTTTGGAACACTACTTGTTACTGTTCTTTATTAATTTACTGAAATTCCATAAATTGGCAATTAGAACTGCTGGTCAATAGAAATAGATTGCCATTTTGTAAAAAAATAAATAAAAAAATTCATAAAAGTAGCGGCAAAAACTTGATGTGAGCTCCTGATGGACATATGTATGTAGCTCCTGATCTCCTTTCAAGGCTGAGAGTAATCTGGAATTTATTTTCTCTCAGAAAGGAATTAAAATACCTGCCATTTTTATACTGCCATAGCTGGTTTAACATGCCAGCATGTTGCTTTAATATATTTTTATATGTTGCGCATTATTGTTTTTTGTAAAGGTCGTATAAAAAACTATCAGCAGTAAATTTCAATAAGAGATTAAGAGAACTGAATTGAAGAGAACCTAATTGAATAGAATAAGGAAAGATAATTGAATTAAAGATTCAACAGAAGAGATTCATAACCAAGTCAGGTAATGAAACATCCATAAGTGAATAACCAGGCTCAGAGAGTACCAAGAACTCCACAATAGTGAGTTTTTAGTATTTATTACTCACTACTACTCACTGGACGTTTCTTATTCATTCTTATTTTTTTACTAGTTTGTTCTCTTTCTCAGAAGCTGTGTATACGTATCCCCGTGATGGCGAACCTATGGCATGCGTGCCAGAGATGGCACGCAGCACCCTCTTTGTGGGCACACGAGCCGTCGCCCCAGTTCAGCTCCTCCGCGCATGTGCGCACGCCTCCCACCCGCCAGCTTGTCTTCGGGTCTCTGCCGGGGGGCAGAGCATGTGCGGGGGGTGCGTATGCATGCGCGCATGTGGGGCGCATGTACATGCACGGGGCGGGGCGCATGCAGGGAACATGCACATGCATGGTGCGCATGCGCGGGGTGTGTGCACACTGCATTTTAGAGGTTCAGGCACACACGCGCGCATTCACGCACTGACCTATGCTATATGCCAGGGGTGGGCAACTATGGCCCCTTTAGACCCGTGAACTTCAACTCCCAGAAATCCTGAGTCAGCAGGGAATTCTGGGAGTTGAAGTCCACAGGTTGTAAAGAAGCCATAATTGTCCACTCCTGCTATAAGCCATTCCGAGAACTATTTCTTATGTACATTGTGAGGGGGGTAGTGATATACAACAAATTACACAATACAAATGTATTATTCCTTAAAATGCCACAAGACCCTGTTAACTTCTGTGTCCCTTCACTTTGCACAAACAAAAATCACAAAGGTGTCTAAAATTGTAATAATATATCAAAGGCTTAGATATGGGTCCACACAAAATTAGCAAACCTAAAAAGTGGTAGTATAAATCACTGTTGACAATAAAATGTTTGAGAATTCATGCTTTATCTAAAAGACCTTCCTAAAAGAAGAATGAAGAGACTTGTAAGCTGGGGGAAAATGGGGAAGAGAACTGAGCTTATCTATTGATAGCTTTATAATAAAATGCAAAGCTAGGATCTCTGGCTGAGAAAATATAAGTAGTCTTTGACTTACAACCACAATTGAGCCCAAAAATTCTGCTGCGACGTGAGACATTTGTTAAGTGAGTTTTGCCCCATTTTATGACTTTTCTTGTTAAGTGAATCACTGCAACTGTTACGTTAGTAACATGGTTGTTAAGTGAATCTGGCTACCCCATTGACTTTGTGGGTCAGAAGGTCACGAAAGGTGATCACATGACCTCAGGACACTGCAGCCGTCATAAATATGAATCATTTGCCAAGTGTCTGATTTTTGATCACGTGACCATGGGGATGTCGCAACGGTCATAAGTGTGAAAAGTAGTCCTAAGTCTTTTTATAGTGCTGTTGCAACTTGGGACAATCACTAAATGAACTATTGTAAGTTGAGGACTACCTCTATACCAACCAGAGAAATTTATTTACCAAAAACTGTACAGCCACTCTTAATGCGAATGGCCGTTAACTGGGGCGCCCCCTGAAAAATGGGTGCTTTCCAATTATCCGAGACCTCCAATTGCTAGAATTCATGCCGGCATTGGTTAATGGAGCTCACCTTTTAGGCAAAATTCCTGCAAGGTCACCCATTTCTGAAATCTTTCTGTTCTGTGGCTCAGTCTTGTGTTCTAAATGTCCATGTTTGTAAACGTAAACGTTTTATTAGAGTTGAGTGAAGGACTGTCGATAGATTTCGAAGACTGAATAAATTTCAAAGACTGAATAAACAGAATAAATGTGCAGGAACCTCCAGCTAGACTGGAAGGTGGTGTTAAAAGGGAGTCAAGTTTAGAGTCCTGGCACTGCAGAAAGCGGCAAAGGCCTGACTACCCCCAGAATCCCTGAAACCTTATATGACCCTTCCCAAGGGAATGAAGTCAGTCTGGCGAGATTCTTGTAACATAGATAACTAGCAATAAAACTTCAATTTGAGACTCTTCACGAGTGATTATGGTTGCTTCTGCATGACAATAAATCTATTTCTCTGATGCTGAGGATAACATTACTGATCCCAATAATAACACTGCTATGGGGCAGAAGGGGCATGCAGGTCTGATGTGGGAGTTAGTTCCATTGACAAGGTTAGTTGCCTTAAGATTTGGTGAAATATACCTGATTCATAACAGCAACTACAGGTAGTCCTCAACTTATGACCACAATTGAGCCCAAAATTTCTGTTGCTAAGTGAGTTTTGCCCCATTTTACGACTTTTCTCATCACATTTGTTAAGTGAATCACTGCAGTTCTTAAATTAGTAACGCAGTTGTTAAGTGAATCTGGCTTCCCCACTGATTTTGCTTCTTGTCCAGACTTAATTTGCTAGCTCTCATCTAACATCAAGCATCAATCTAAGTGTGATCAGCACATACAGTAGATTGAAAAACACACCAGGGACAGAACAAATTCCGAAGAAGCTGCATAAATTAGCTTATTTCCTTCTGGAAATACTACCATTACCATTGCTTTGATGTTGGACTCAGATAAATAATGCAGAAGGACACCATAATAAATGGCACTAAATACCATTTAAATTATAATCAACAGAATCCTAAGGATATTTTACTAAGGTCTACCCTTATGTCCACAATGGTTATCAGGTGAAAATAAGCGTAGAATATTAATTTAATCTAGGAACATCACAATCCCTGGCTCCACACTCTTAGATAATGGCTTTAAAGCAACATATTTACATTTTAGCTGATAACATCAAAATAATAAAATTGTTGTTTGTATCTCAGGCCAAAGCTTTCCAAAGCCAAGACTACAACCTTCAGACTTCCCATGTCGGGCAGGAATTTTGGGACTAATACTCTCAACACATCTGGAAGATATCAAGTTGAGGAACAGCTTTTACATATGCAGCACACAATAGTAGCAAATTAAACATACATGGGTGGTCAGAGCGGATTCAAACTGAGTGCACTTAGGTATTTTGCAGAGAAATGAGAAAAAACTTTGATCTTCTTGGTGGACACCAGAGCTGTAGGCTATACTAGAAGTGCCAACAACTATGCTGGAAGAAAGCAATGACAATTTCTACAAAGCTTCAAAAACAAATTACATGTCCATGAAATCTACAGGGGTTGAACTACTCAGAAGAGACGCTGCCTGCAATCAGTGGTACAGTATATGACAGTATATTCACCTCCATCAGTGAAGGGTAAGATGGAAGAAGAACCTAAATTTGTGAAATTTTATGGAATGTACACAAACAGATCAGTTCCAAAACCTTGTGGTGAACCTTTTCATCGTTTGTCTTCATACCAAATAGTAAACATGCATTTTTTTCCTTTACCTCTCTTTTTTATGGTTTACCCAGACTTCAAAACATCATCTTATTTAGTAGAGGCCAATTAATTTGTAGAGGCTCTCAAAAACCTCTCCTGCGTGAGCTGAACATCAAGGCCACTATGATTGACAACTGTAATCATCTGCTTATTTATTCTTAGCAATAAAACACCAACTCAAAAAATCTGCACTATGTAAACTGCAATCAATCATGTGCCAAACTAAAGCCTGTATATCGTATCCTGTTATGCCGATCTGACTATTGCACTGCATGAATACAGGTAGTCCTCAATTTACAACCAAAATTGAGCCCAAAATTTCTGTTGCTAAATGAGACAGTTAAGTGAATTTTGTCCCGTTTTATGAACTTTCTTGTCACAGTTATTAAGTGAATCACTGCAGTTGTTAAGTTATTAACACGGTTGTTAAGTGAATCTGGCTTCCCCATTGACTTTGCTTGTTGGCAGGTCACGAAAGTTTTTTTTTTTGGTATAAATATTTTTTATTGTTTTTTTATCATACATTTCCTTTCTATGTTGAGCAGTGTGCTCTCTACGTGTCCAAGATGTTAACATGCGAACATATAAACATCATCATCATCGTCATTATAGTCATATATACATATTAAGAAATATGCGATAACATCCATCATATTATAGCAATAGCAATAGCACTTAGACTTATATACCGCTTCATAGTGCTTTACAGCCCTCTCTAAGCGGTTCACAGAGTCAGCATATTGCCCCCAACAATCTGAGTCCTCATTTTACCCACCTCAGAAGGATGGAAGGCTGAGTCAACCTTGAGCCGGTGAGATTTGAACCGCCGAACTGCAGCTAGCAGTCAGCTGAAGTAGCCTGCAGTGCTGCACTCTAACCACTGCGCCACCTCGGCTCTTATAACATATATTGTCTTCCATATGTAGATATTAAGTCTGTTTTCCTCTAATGTAATTTCAAGAAAGTGTACAGTTATATTTGAAAGAGATGGTATCTGGAAAATACACCGTATTCTGTAGGGAATTGAAAATCTATATGCAACAACAAAAAGAGAAAGATGGAAGGAAAGAGAAGTGGAGAGATGACAGGAAAGAAGGAAGTGGAGTGCAGTGGAGTGGGGTGGAGAGGAGAGGAGGGGAGAAAGGTTGGGGGAAGAGGAGAAGGAAGGAGAGGGAAGAAGAGGGAAGTAGAGAGGGGAAAGGAGAGAGGGAAGTGGATGGGAGGAGAGGAGTAGGAGAAAGGGAAGGAGAGGGAAGCAGAGAAGAAGAGAGAGGAGAAGGGAGAGGAGGAGAGGAAAAGGGAGGAGAGGGAAGTAGAGAGGGGAGAGAAGGAGAGAGGGAAGGAGAAGGGAGGAGAGGAGAAGGAAAGAGGGAAGGAGAGGGAAGTGGAGGGGAGAAGGTAAGGGAGGGCAGGAGAAGGAAGATAGAAAGAGATGGACTGTCGTAAAATTGGGGGAAATATGGTGTATATGAGAAAGGAAAACAGACGGGTACTTTATTTATTTATTTATTTACTTGATGGTTATATAATCGACACCATAATGGAAGACAATATATGTTATAATATGATGGATGTTATCGCATAGTTGTTTATATGTTACGGCAGGTCACAAAAGGTGATCACATGACCCTGGGACACTCCAACCGTCATAAATATGAGCCAGTAGCCAAGCGTCTGAATTTTGATCACGTGACCCTGGGGATGCTGCAAAAATCATAAGTGTGAAAAACGGTTGTAAGTCACTTTTTTCCAGTGCCGTTGTAACTTCAAATGATCACTAAGGAAACTGTTGTAAAACAAGGACTACCTGTATAGCCCACCAAAGCTAACAGAACCAAATCTTCACTATGGACACGTCTCAATACATAGCATGCGCCTCTCCTAACATAACAGGTTTCCCCCCTCAAAACAGAGCACTTTCACTTACTGGGAAACAAACAGTAAATAGGTAAGGGTGTTGTGGTGAAGACAGATCAATAACATATCAAACTTACCTTACCAGTGCATCTGGTTTGCTTAGCTGGTTATTGGGGATACAATTTTCCATTAAGTCTTTATGTGTGCTTGGGCTCTTGCTAGTGCACTTCTGTTTTTTCTCATTCTTAGCTGATGAGGAAGGGATGCTTCCATTAGTTGCACTGTGGTTGTGAGGTGAGGAGTTCACAACTCCACTCGCATTTTTGTAATTTTTGGATGAGGCAGTGCATGAGTCCTCTTTTAAGAGGTTTTCTGTACTTCCCACAAGATCGTTATTTAATCTTTTACTGTTGATATGGTTCTCCATATATTCAATTTCCTGTATTTTAGAGTCTACAGGTTGCAAAATATTGTTATTTATTCCAAGGTTATGTTTTTTGGCATCCTTGTCTTTTTCTTTCCCCTTTTCTCTGTATTCTAGTTCCGGTAATGTTGTAGATAATTTTTTATTAGCTGGAATGCCACCATTGTGTTGCAAAAGTATTGAGGAATCCATCTCAGACAATCCTTTGGCTGCTGAAACATCCAGAACGAAGGAAGGAAGGAAGGAAGGAAAAGACAAGATTTAAAATTTAAGTCAGAAGTAGCACTTATTCTTATATTCCTTTTACAAGCAAATTATATTACTGGTACTCAGGGGTGAAATTCAGCAGGTTCTGGAGAACTGGTAGCAGAAATTTTGAGTAGTTCGGAGAACCGGCAAATACCACCTCTGGCTGGCCCCAGAGTGGGGTGGGAATGGAGATTTTGCAATATCCTTCCCCTGCCATGCCCACCAAGCCACGCCCACAGAACCGGTAGGGAAAAATTTTGAATTTCACCCCTGCTGGTACTTCTATTATTCCCCCACACCCAATAAAATATTTTTCCTTTAGTTATATTGCAAAAAATAAATTAAAATTCCTAATAGTTTCCAAATTAATGGAGCCCTGAGACTGAGTCCTGTGTTGCATCAACCAGGCATTTCAGTAAACTTCAAAATAATTTTTTAAAATTCATCTTTCTAAATACAGAGAAAATGTATACCAATTTAAGAAATCTCCAGCTGCTACTTTGTATGATAAATAAATATAAAATAACAATAATAAAAATAATAACGTTGAAACAAAAATACATCTTCATCAATTTTAGTCAAGATTTTATGTCCAAATAGTTATAATCCTGGAACAAGCAAGCTACAGCTCTAAGGCCAGATCCTGTTCTCAGCCAAATTTCCTCTAGTTTCTCTGTCTAATAGCAAGAAACATTTCTGAACATGTTTTTCAAATATTGAAGTTTTAGGATATTATTTTAATGAACCAAACCATGTTTAAATCACCAACAGAAATAAATAAGTAACTGCAAAAGACTTGTTTAGAAAATAAGACTTTTTTAGAAAATAAGTATTTGCCCCTGCTACAACATAATTTTCTAATCTGATTTAAATCAAAGGCATAAAAGGCTATAGGAGTCTGATTAATACCAAGCACAGTTACCTAAGCTTATCATTTCAACTGAATATACTTCTTAACCCATATCCCGTACTCTGTAGTTATGATTAAGAAATACTTTTCAAACTGCCTCCAACAAGGCTAATTCTACTTTATTAGAATATTGTCTGTATAAACATAAGACAATCAGTTACAAAGAGGCTACACAGCATCCTACAAAGAACTATACTCCAGTAGCAAAAGATTCACTAAGGGTATATTCACAGACATTTCAGCCTTTATTCTTCACAGTATGATAATACTAAATATGACCTACATGACAAGTTTATTGTTTAAAATCCACTGCAAAGTTGCTTGTTTTGAATATTAAAAAATGGCTTCAAGTTTTCTTCTACCTTCACGTTTCATAATACGGAACATAACTTTTATCGGTCAATAGTCTCAAGTTAAGAATTATTAATTACTGCAAAGTCGAGTGAAAGTAATAGATGAAATCTCTCCACATACCCCACACAGGATCAGGTCATTAATTTACGTTCAGATATTTATTTCCAAATCTCTTTTCATTCTGTACTATCAAAGAGCATACACAACCATCATTCAATTAGTACACTGAATATGATTAATGTATAAATATCAAACAATTTACTGTGAAAGGTTATTAAGTCATAAAATGTACATGCTCTCCATGTGTTTAACAAAGGAGTTGACTTACTAGTCTTTAATTTCTCCTGAGAAATGGAGAACTCTAAATGTCATTAATTTTTTCCCCAATTCACTGGTGACACACAGAATGTGAACTGTCTGGGGCTCTCATACCTCTCATTCCAAACTCTAGGAATCAGGAACCTATTCCTTTCCTGTCCCCCCTTCAGAATGATCGCCTCCCTTTCTTTTTTGAATTGATGTGTGTGTGTGTTTTTTTATCCTTGTAACACTGTTCCTATCTTTGCACACGTCTGAGAATCTTCTGACTAAAACCTGAACATCAAAGCTAGAATTTACACAATGTGGCCTGTGTGCAGATCTATGGCATTCAGACAGACATATTCTGCTGAATTAAAAAAAAATCACACAGAAAACAATTTGGCCAATAAACAGTATATTCCAAAGAAAACATTATCTAACAAATCTGTGTAAGGAAATACATCAGTCCTTATTAACAGTAACAACATTATCTAGCACAGTAGTGGGTTCTAAAACCCTTTACTACCGGTTCATGTGCGCGTGCACACACGCAGAAGCGTCCTGGGCATGCGCAGAAGCGTCCTGGGCAGGTGGGCGGAGCCTCCCGCCACCGCCACTACTGGTTCTAAGAACCGGGCAGAACCGGGAGCAACCCACTGCTGATCTAGCAGTATAAAATCTCCTAGTGAACAGAATGGAGGGGGTAGGGAAGACTCTAAATTTGAGAAGACAATTTGGAAGACCTAGCCACAAGCCACAATAGCAATACCACTTCACAGTGCTTTACAGCCCTCTCTAAGCGGTTCACAGAGTCAGCCTATTGCCCCCAACAATCTGGGTCCTCATTTTACCGCCTTGGAAGGATGGAAGGCTGAGTCAACCTTGAGCCGGTAAGATTCAGAGTCAGCAGAAGTACCCTGCAGTACTGCATTCTAATCACTGTGCCACCATAGCTCAGTGGTTAGTATGACACATACTAAACATGAGCAAGTCTGGTATGTTTCATTCATCTTCCAAGGATGTTTGGATTAGAAACCGCTGAAGAACATGATGTAAACATGTGTTTGGTTGGTGCTAACTGTAGCTAAGTTGGGGGGCGGGGCGGGGTGAAAGAGGAACTTGGTGGATTTAAATTGTGGCTTTTTATTGCTGTATTCCACCCAGAGTCAAAAAATGTGAGTTGGGCAACCATATAAATTTGTTTAATAAGTAAATAATTAACAGATAAGTTACTAGAGTAGCAGAATCAGCAATGGTACAGAGGATGCAAGATTTCGGAGATCAATAGTAACATTATCATAGTAAATAATGTTGTGACCTAAATTATTTAGACAACTGCACAAAGTTGTAGGCCAGGGGTCGGCAACCCACGGCTCTGGAGCCGCATGCGGCTGTTTGGGTCCTCTGCTGTGGCTCCCTGTCCCATCACTGGCTGGCTGGCCCCGCCCTTCGCCCTCCCCTCTCTCACCTGGCCTGAGAAGGTAAGGGCGACAACAGGAATGGAGAAGCGGCGGGAGCTGATTCTCTGGCGCTGGTTTAGGAATGATCGCCATCCCCGGCGAAGGCTTCCCTTCGGGCGACCCTCCTCCCCCTCTCATGATTCTCTAACTGGCCGTGGCGGGGCCAGGAGGGTGCGCACGCGCAGAGAGACCCTCCTCAAGCGAGCGCCAAAGCGCAGCAAAGGCGCGCGCGGAGGTCTGGCGGCCGCTCGCTTAAGGATGGTCTTTGGACGCGGCTTCTCTCCTGCCCTAAGGATCTGGCCATCACCTTGCCGTGTCCACCCCCACCCCCCTCAGCTCTTCGGCCAAGCGGGGAGGGCGTAAGCTCCAGCCCAAAGCGGCAGGAAGCGAAGGCTACCTTACGTGCAAATGTGGCGCGAAGGCAGGTATAGGGCTGCTTCACTCCTGCACTAAGGCTCCGGCAACCTTCCTCCCCCTCCCCCTCCTCATGCGGGAGGGAGGCACGGCAAGGCGATGACTGGAGCCTTAGTGCAGGAATGAAGCGGCCCTGTACCTGCCTTTGCGCCACATTTGCGCTTTCGCTTCCTGCTGCTTCGGGCTGGAGCTTACGCCCACCCCGCTTGGCCGAAGAGCTGCCGGGGGGACAGGGACGGGACACGGCAAGGCGATGGCCGGATCCTTAGGGCAGGAGAGAAGCCACGTCCTTTTGCGTCCTGTTAAGACCCTCCTTAAGCAAGCGGCTGCTCGCCCTGTGCGCGCCTTTGCTGCACTTTGGCGCTCGCTTGAGGAGGGTATCCCCGCACGCGCACACCCTCCTGGCCCCGCCACAGCCAGCCAGGGAGGTGCGAGAGGGGGAGGAGTGTCGCCC
>QLTV01001686.1:1986871-2025121 GCA_003457575.1 Thermophis baileyi | reverse complement strand
AAAGGAGAGAGGGAGGGAGAAAGAGGGAGAGAGAGAGAGATGAGAGGGGGGAGGAAGGGAAAGAGAGAGATAGAGATGGGGAGAGGGAGACAGAGAGAAAGAGATGAGAGGGAGGGAGAGAGATGGGAGAGGGAGAGAGGGAGAAAGAGAGGGAAAAGAGAGATAGATAACTGTTTCCCATAGAAAACATCGAGAGCCATAAAACCTGGGTAGGCGTGGCTGGGGGGGGTCATGTGACTCGGTGGGAGTGAGTGACATCGAGTTGGCCACGCCCACCCAGGTTTTGTGGCTCCTGGTGTTTTGTTTTCTCTGGGAAATGGGTCCAAATGGCTCTTTGAGTGTTTAAGGTTGCCGACCCCTGTTCTAGGCAAAGGAGCATGCACACATTATTGTAATATTTATCACTATCTAGAGGATTCCAGAAATAGGAAGTTTACTCATAGGTAATCTTCTCTCCTAGGAAAAATGAATCATGTACCTTTACTTATCCTGGGGCATGACCAAAGATTCAACATCTGCTTCTTGTAGAGAAGGGAAAATGGAATGTCTCCAAAGAAATTCTGCACATATACTTGCAGACTATACAGGGGGAAAAAGCCTTAAACTGAATAAACTGTGCTGTGGTACCCTGATTGAAGAAGCCATGGTTTGAATTTAAAGAGAAGGGGGGAATGTACCATTGATTCATAAGATGGGTTCCAAATCTGCAAACTATTATGTCTATGGAACTTCTCAGTCATCCAGGTCATAGTTGTCTCAAAGGTGCTTTTTTCAAGAAGCAACTGGATTTTCTGTTTTTTCTTTGAAGACGTTTCGCTTCTCATCCAAGAAGCTTCTTCAGCTTCTTCTTGGATGAGAAGCGAAACGTCTTCAAAGAAAAAAGAGAAAGTCCAGTTGCCTCTTGAAAAAAGCACCTTACTTCTACCCAAGGCCTCTGTTAAGAACCTACCTTCTTCTGCTTCTCTTTCTTGCCTTTGTAGCATCTGTTGTTCAGGGGGTAATGCTTGCTGAAGGAGTTGCATGTAAAATTCATTTTCTTTCTGCACTTCCTTTTGTTTTCGCAATCGCATTTTATAGCTGACATAACTTTTGAAGCCAAAGCCCAAAGTCACAACAGGGTATCCAATACTTGAGGGGGAAAAAACAAGACAGACTTTACTAATTAAGACAGAACTATCTAAGCAAATTAATATAATACTCTAGCACTGAACTTTTTTGAGACTTATACAATCTCAGCATAACCCAGAGTGCCGGTTTGGTACAGTGGTTAAGGTGTTGGCGTAGAAACCAGGAGTCTGTGAGTTCTAGTCTCATTTTAGGCATGAAAAATTGGCTAGATGATTTTGGGCCAGTCTCTGTCTCCCACAGGGTGGCTGTTGTGGAGAAAATAGGAGGCGGAAGGAATATTGTGTATGCTGACCATCTTAAGTTACCTATAAGATAATAATGGGGGGGCAGGGGGGGAAGACACCTAATAAATAAATAAACCTCTATAAAATTTTGTCCCATTTTATGACCTTTCTTGCCACTTCTGATAAGTTAGTGACATGGTTATTAAGTGACTCTGGCTTCCCCATTGATTTTGCTTGTCAGAAGGTTGGAAAAGGTGATCACATGACTTCTGGGACACTGCAGGCATCATAAATGCATGCTAGTTGCCAAGCGTATGAATTTTGATCATATGACCATGGAGATATTGTTGCAGTCTTATGAAAATTGATCATAAGTCACTTTTTCCAGTGCCATTATAACTTCAAGCAGTCACTAAATCAGGGGTCCCCAAACTTGGCAACTTTAAGACTTGTGGACTTCAACTCCCAGAATTCTGGGAGTTGAAGTCCACAAGTCTTAAAGTTGCCAAGTTTGAAGACCTCTGCACTAAATGAATGGTTGTAAGTCAAGAACTACCTGTAATCATATCCAGAATCAAATACAACTTTTAGAAGTCACCATCACCATGGATTAACTCCATTTTTTATGCTGGTTTATGACTGTAATAAAGATTTGATTTGAGAACACTCCCTTTTGTGAATCACCCAACACTTATTTTCATCCACAAAACATAAATATGAAAGTTGAAAGGAAAATGGATTCAACTGCTCAGAGCTAACATTTAGTTAACTAACAAAGGGGAAAATAATTTGATTACAAAAACGTCACAGGCTTTGTAATCAAACAGTAGAACCAATAATATAAGCTATTTTAACTGAAAATGTATTTTTGTAGCACTCCAATAACATAAAAGGTGCAGAATCAGTTAAGTAACAAATGCTGACAACAATCTGAAAGAAGAATTCAGGAGATTTTAGCAGGCAGTGAAATAAAATGATTTTTTAAAAAAAATCATGGTCAATGACCAGAAAAATCTCAGTAAAAAAAATGCAAAAATGCAAAACAGTAAAAGTATAAAAGCAAAAGCTAGAAGGCAATACAGTATAATGTAGACAAACAATAAAACAATAAAAATAAGACAAAGAAATCAACAATTGTCCAGTTCTATAAGCAAACTGTAGCAACATTTAAGGAAATTGTGTCCTTCTAGTTAGACTATAAATAGTAGTGATAAAATACAACTATGTGGTCTGAGAACTTGATTAAAAGGGGAATTATAAAAGTTGCTTAGATATAAAAAACGGTGAGCTGTGCTCCCATGCTGTACACTAAGTCTGATCCGCATATGGCATCTTCTTAAATTTCCCTTTCAATACAGCCATGGTTAACACACTGAAAGACACTCAACAAACACAATGGTTTTTAATACACCACAATTGCTAATTTCAATCAAAAGTTTAATCATTAATTTGATTCAAACAACATCTGCTATCCCAGGTCCTTGTGAAGAACTCAATAGGTGGGTCAAAATGCCAAATCTAGTCTAAACTGGCTAACTGTGTGACCAACCACAATCATTTGATAAGGTACTTGTAATCTGACTTATTATGGAACTTATATTTGCATAATGAAACCTGGTCTCTCGCTTTTCCCACCTAGTTCCAATTTAAATCCTATACCAATTCTGCACCTGATGAAGAAAAAAAATGTAGCTCCTGATTTGCTGGATCCAATCGAAGAACCACTCTGTCTGAGTGGAATATGCACAAGTCAGATCTGACAGATAGAGCCGCTAATTCGGACACTCTCCTGGCCGATGTGATGGCAACCAAAAACGCCACCTTACATGTAAGGTGACTCAAAGCAGCCTCCCTCAGAGGTTCATACGGAGTGTCCATGAGGGATTGTAAGACCTTAGAAAGATCCCATATCGGGTAACGGTGTACGACAGGTGGTGCTATGTTAGAAGCTCCCCGCAAGAAACGGCGTATATTAGGGTGAGTCATCAAAGAGTCGTTACGTCCGCAAGACAAAACCGACAACAATGCTGCCACCTGATGGTGCAAAGTGTTTGGTCTTGCTAGATCCAGCTTTGGAAGAAGACGGCACCCTGGACGCCATAAGATTTGTCAACAGGCTAAGCAGAAGTCTGACGCCTGGATAGTCAGTGGACAGCTGACTGGGCTTTCCAAGGCAAGTGAGCTGCTTCAGTAAGGCCAAGTTATAATCAATGCCGTGCTCTGGTGGAGCGTGGCCACGTGACAGGTCAGGCCACTTAAGTGGTCTTATCACTGCAATTAGCCCCTTTTTCAATCTGGCCAGTTAGCCGTGCCCTGGTGGGGCGTGGCAATATTGTCAAAGCCGTGCCCTTTTGGGGCGTGGCACAGCCTGTCCCCTCTTTGCCGTGCCTTTGTGGGGCGTGGCAAGCTGCCAACCTAGGGAGCGCAAGAGCTCCACTGACCCTGATGTGATTGGCAGCGAATATCCTTTAGGGGCGGCTATCCAGGAAGGCTGTCACCCCCTTCCTTGGTGCAGTCGTATCGGCCTTAAATGAAAACCGGGAGGAAATTCACTCCCTGCAGCCTTAGAGGGTATGCCAACAAGGAGGGGCTGCCGCGCCCTCTTCCAGCCAGTATACTAAATTCATGCGTTAAAGATGTTGGTCTGCATCCTTCTGGGTCGCCAGCACGCAATGGGTCAGTTGCGATCTCCAAACACTGGCTTTTGAGCGAAGCCGGCACGGAAGGAAAATAATAACCGGATATGTGTTCTGCTAGAAGAAAAAGAAGGTTGCGTTCTCCCCACAGAGCGATCAGACGCGCTTCTTTCATCAGAGACCTGGACCTGGTGCCGCCCTGGCGGTTGACGTGTGCTTTGGCGGCGATATTGTCCATCATAATTAAGATGTGGCGGTCGGATACTGCATGTGTGAAATGGCGCAGGGCAAGATGAATGGGCCGAAGCTCCAGCCAATTTATGCTGTTCTCCCTTCCTGAACGTCCTATCGGCCTTGTATCATCTGTGCGGCCATGTGAGCGCCCCAGCCTATCAGGCTTGCGTCCGTGATGATGACTAATTGTTCAGGCTCCTGGAACGAGCTGCCCATGGAGATTGCAGTGGAACTCCACCATGCCAGAGACAAAATGACATTCGTCGGCAGCTGGACCCCGATTGGAGAAGTGCCCCTGCCGGACCTTGTTGTGACCCAGCGCGGCAAGCCCCCAGGAAACGACACACACACACTGTTGTCCAAAATAAAGAAGGCTTTATCACTAATAAATGCTTAGTAATAAGTTAATTTCAGGGTTTCTCCCAAAGTGCTTGTTGCAAATCACAGAACACTTTGGCCGGGATTTCAAATACAAAAAAAACACAAACAGATCATTAAGTCCTTAAATTCCTCACTTGCTGGAATTGGCCGAGAGCCCGGACTGGAGTTAGTCCAACTGATATCACCAAAAGTGTAAACAGCAGCCAGGTAAAATACATGTGTTGTTTCCAGCAAGAGTGTCCGTTGTGATTCACCCTCTGGATAGAGCCGGACAGCCCCACCATGTGAGCGAGGCGATGACCATCGTGGAAGATGTATTCTGGCCAGAGAGGTGCCCCTGCTGGACTTTGGAAAAGGCAACAGAAACCATTTAAGGTCTTGTGAATGAACTCAGGCCCAGGGAACTATGGCAAATGTTGAGACCATTTTGCCAAGTAGCTTTGCTAAGATCGATATTGGGGCTGTTTTATCTTTCTGAATGGTGATAACCATTTGTTGTATGCTACTCTGACGGTCTGGGGATAGATACAACTTACCTTGAACCAAATCAATTATTGCCCCTAAATGGAGTAATCTGTGAGATGGAGATAGGTGGCTCTTCTCCAGATTAACGGAGAACCCGTGGTGTCGCAGGACCTGGATGGTTGACTTGTATATCTGCCCGAGCCCGGGTAGAAGATGATGATTGAATTAATATATCATCCAGATAGCACTGGACACGCACAGGTAAGGCCCTTAATACTGCTGCAATAGCCGCTAACAATTTAGTCAACACTCTGGAAGCCGATGATAGGCCAAACGAAATCGCCCTATACTGATAGTGAGACCCAGCAACCTGGAATCTCAGGTATTGTCTATAATGTGGGGCAATTGGCACATGTAAATATGCCTCTGTAAGATCAAGAGAAGAGAGGAAGTCGCCCTCCTGAACACCCTCTAAGATTGATGACAGTGAATGCATCTTAAACCATTTATAGATGACGTAATGGTTAAGTCATTTAAGATCGGGAACCGCTCTCCCTCCCCCCAAGGCCTTTGGGAAGACAAACAAATCGAGTAGAATCCCTGTCCGCGTTGATCCTCAGGGACAGCCTTGATGGCATGGATATCCAGCAAATGCTGAATAGCTGTCTCCATGAGGATCCTCTTGGCCGGAACTCTAGAAACCGGACAGCGGAGACAAACCTCGGGGAAATGGAGTGGAATTCAAGAGAGAGACCTGATCTAATGGTCTCTCGGACCCAAGCGTCCGTAGTGGATTCTCCCCATTGGTCCGCATAGTAGGCCAACCGGCCTCCGATGGGATGCTCGGGAATACATTCACTGGGGACGTCGGAACGAACAACCTCCTCCTCCTCGAATGGGCCGTTTAGCTCTAAATGGGCGGCCCTGGTCAGGCTGGTCTTGGCATTGGCGAGGCCTCTGCCCATAAAACCCTTGTGACTGTTGTGACATCCCACCTGAACCATAAGAATGGTAGTTTGGACGTCTGGAGTAAGGCGACGGTCTATAATCAGGACGCCTGGTCACAGAAAGGAGGATCTTTCTATGGTCCTTAGTCTCCGTCAGAAGGGGTTCCAGACATTCTCCAAAGAGATTATGTCCCGCAAAGGCAGACGTAGCTAACCGCCACTTGTGACGGGAATCTGCCTGCCATTTTTTGAGCCATAAGAGACGGCGAGCGGCTACCGATGCGCCTATGGATTTGGCAGCAAACCTTGCGGAGTTCAAGATGGCGTCTGCCGTTAATTGGGCTGCGGCAATCAAGTTATTTATGTCCTGCCGGAGTCTTGCATCTTCCAGTGTCGTTCTCTCCTGCAGCTGGCGAAGCCAGGTGAGCGATGTTCTGGAGAAAAGACGCCGTAGTTGAAGTGCGAATCGCCCATGCCGCCGCCTGGTGAGCCCGTTGTAGGGATTGCTCAGATCGACGATCCTTCAGGCGCAAAGATTCAGCCGGATCCCCAGGCAAGCTGGAGGATGAATGAAGTGCTGCTACTGGCGCGTCAATGGAAGGCACCTGAATAGATTTTGCTAGATCTGGGGCCACATTGTATATTGTTTTCTCTGCGGATGTGGGGTTGGGACCCGCTCCTAGAGAAGCCCATTGACGGGTGATGAGATCAACAAACATCTTAGGCGAAGGAACCACCGCTGCTTCAGACATGTGTTCCAAAAACAGGGTGTTCGTCAAGTCTTGAACCAACTGTTGGTCAGGTTCAGAAGGTAGAGGCGCCAACCCCCACGGCCATTTTTGCTTTGTGTAGCAAGGGCCAGAACAGATGAATGGGAAACAGGGCGATGACAGAAGTCTGCTCGGGGACAACGCTTTCGTCCTCCGACAATTCCAAGTCGGGGTTTTCCTCTGCTCCCGACGCCTGAAACAGATCGTCTTGATAAGACCGGTCCAACCCCTGGTCCACATCCATTCCCGAGTGAGAAGATACTCGGTACAGCCTCTATTGTCGCGCATACCCCAGAGGCCCCTTGGCCTTGCTGTCGCGACTGCTGGAGGCCCGTTGCAATGCCCTAGCAAATAGCCTCCGTCATTATGTGCCCGGTCATCCAGCACTGACGGTGTTGCCGTCTGGGTCTGTCCCTTGGTCACCGCCTTATCAAATATTTTATCTAACGCCTTGTGACAGCGTTGCTCGTCAGCACTAGGCACCTTGGAAGCCTTGGCTGTAGAAGTCTCCCCTTTGGAAGACTTTGAGGGGCGTTCTTGGTCATCTGACCTATGGCGGCCCCTGCGACCTTTATTGTGGTCCAAGATGGCTGATGCAGAACCCCTGGAAGCCATGACAATTGGCACACTGCAGATCAGTTACTGCAGAAATTGTTTAAGGATAGGAGGTAAATGGTGAAATTATTCAATTAGTGACCGTCACTATCCAGGCCAAGTAACTGTCGTAAGAGAGTAGATCTCCTGACAGGTAGATGCCGTACCCTTGTGGGGTGTGGTCTTATTATATATTGGCTCCAATTAGTTTGACCGTGCCCTGGTGGAGCGTGGTCTACAGTTGTCTTGCCGTGCCCTTGTGGGGCGTGGCCTTATTATATATTGGCTCCAATTAGTTTGACCGTGCCCTGGTGGAGCGTGGTCTACAGTTGTCTTGCCGTGCCCTTGTGGGGCGTGGCTCTGCCTGGCAGAGTCTGCCAGCCAACATGCCTTGCTCCTGTAAGGAGTGTGGCGAAAGGCTTGTATATGGTGCTGGCCTTGTAGCCATGCCCTGGTGGGGCGTGGCGCTTGAATTTTGCCTTGTCCTTTTCAGGAACGTGGCTGAGCCTGCACTCTGATGCTGTGCCCTGGTGGGGCGTGGCAAGGAGACAATTTGGGGGGCGTAATAGCTCCACTAGTTAAATTGGCAGCTGTACTGGGGCAGGCTTGTGGGGAGGAATGCCCCCACTCACTGAGGCATCGCATTCCGCGCTTTAGAGGAGTAATTGTATTATTCCTGGGCCTTAATTATGTTGCTGACAGGTTGGTTCGGGCCGTTTATTGACTTGTGAGGGAAAAAACTATTTCATCCAAAATGGCGGCCGGCAGTTTAAAATGGCCACCACAACTGCCGAAATCACCCACTGCACGATCTTTAGTGTCGGGCAGTCCAATCGGCTGTCAAAAACGGTCCAAAGCTCTCCTTGTGGTTTAAGTATGTTAATCCGTCAATGCTAAGGAAAAAAATAGCCGTGATTTTTGAAAAAACGCTTGAATCCAAGCCTCGAACAGCTGTCAGAGGCTAGCAGCGATGACAGGCTGCCTGAGGGGCAAGATCCACCCCCAATCCTCTCAATTAATTGCCAAGACTTACAGTTTGTAGTCTGTAGATGGTAATATTGGTTGTTGTTGTTGTTGTTGTTGTTTAATTTAAAGCTGCACAAGTGATATAGCTTCCAGTCACTGGTCAATTGGTACAGGAGGAATGAAAAGCACAACCGTCCTCGCTGAGCGACTGAGTGAAAAAGCTGGTTGGCATAGCAACAAGGGCGGGACCTGAACAGCTTTGACAGACTCAGTCCAATCAGAGAGCAGACAAAAATATCCCATGCCTGGATGCTATATCCACTATGAGGATATATGAGAACATGCCATTCCTCCTACATTACATAAATCTCTTCTAAATTTTGGCACCTTCAGGTAATTTAAATATCTAGTTGTCTTTTAAGGAAATATGAGAAACTGGTTTGAACGTTATTGTACCAATGATGGCCGGGGAATAATGCAAATCCAGTTTCCCCCATTGCTTGTTCAAAGTCAGCTGGGAAGGTTGCAAATGGTGAACACGTGACTCCAGGACATGGCAACCATCATAAATAAATTCTGGTTGCCAGGCACCCGAATTTTGATCATGTGATTCTGGGGATACTACGTTGGTTGTAAGTACGAGGACTAGTCATAAATCACTTTTCTCAGTGCCACTGTAACCTTGAATGGTTAAACAAATGGTTGTAAGTTGAGGACTAGCCTATAGATGGGCTAGGGGGTCCAATCCAGCAGGGCATCCTTATGTTCTTACAGGTAGTCCTTGAAGTACGATCACAATTGAGCCCAACATTTCTGTTGTTAAGCAAGACTGTTGTTAAGCGGATTTTGCCCCTTTTTATGATATTTCTTGCCACAGTTGTTAAGTCAATCATGGCAATTGTTAAATTAGTAACACGGTTGTTAAATGAAGCTGCTTCCCCATTGTCTTTGATTGTCATTGTCTTTTGCTTGCAAAAGGGGATCACATGACCCCGGGACACTGCAACTATCATAAATACATGCCAGGAGCCAAGCGTCCGAATTTTGATCATGGTGAAGAGTGAGAAAAGTGGTCATAAGTCACTCTTTGCCGTGCCACTGTAACTTAGAATGGTTACTAAACAAGCTGTTGTAAGTCAAGGACTGCCTGTATTTCAAAGCATTGCTTAAGAGAGGAAAGGTACTGGAATGTACACTTACCAGTGTGCAGCAAAAGGTCGACAAAGGTCTACATGAAAGTTTTTGAGATCCTTAAATCTGATTGCTGCTTCAATATAAACAAACAGTATCCATAGTGATACTGTTGGCAAACACACGCCTCTCTCTGTTGGAAACAGAAAACAAGCCAAGCATCAACATTAAAAAAAGAAAAAGGAAAAAAAGAAAAAAAAGAAAATTAGACTTCTTAAAAAAGCACGTGTAATTATGAAGGGGAAAAACCCATGCTATGACTGAGCAAAGCTAACATCCATTACTCTTCTTTGCACAGAGACCCAAAATGACATGGAGGTTAAGATGTTGGACTGAGATTAGGAAACCAAGTTTCCAGTCCTCCCGTGGGCCCAGAAGCCAGTGGGCTGATCTTGGGCAATCACATCCTTTCAGCACAAGCTCTGCAATAAGTCAGCTGAGGAGCAAAACCCCTTACTGCATCATCCAATTGATAAACATCGGTAAAAGAACTAAGTCAGGGGTGGGGAACTGTGGCCCTTTTATAAATTGTGAACTTCAACTCCCAGAATTCCTCGGGCTCAGGAATGCTGGGAGTTGAAGTGCACAAGTCATAAAAGGGCCGTAGTTCCCCACTTTGAACTAAGTGAATGCAGTGCAAAAACAAGTAGACACGAAGCTATGTAGAAGCAGAATTCGAAAGACTTGTTTTGAATTAATTGTCATTAATTCAAAACAAGTCTTTTGAATCTCTGCATTGTTGGGCTCTCTCATTATATATGCTACAATATAACCCCTATAACACCCAGCCAGCCTTGGCCTTGCATGCTAGGAATTAGGGACGGTTATTTCAACTTTTCTGGAGATCAAAAGGATGGTTTACTGTAAGGTTAATAATGAACTTTACTACCTAAAGATAAGAAGAAAAACAAAGCCAGTATCCTGCAAGAATTCTAAACATCAAGACACTTCGGAGCTTCCCACACAGTTTCCAATTCATTAGGCGGAATCCCAAAACATGAGATCTGACATTCTCAATCAACATTTTAAATTTGAAGACCACAGGCTTCTGTTCCTTTTGCTCTTGCAAGTTATAGGGTGGATTATGAGGTAGGGTGTGTTTTGATGATATAGTTAATTATTGCCAAAGCATGGATGAATAGTGACTCCTTGATAGCTTCTCCTGAAGCACTATTACGTGCATTCACTAAAGATATTTTACAAAGAAATAAGATGCATGAAGGAAGTCCACCATCTCATGCATAATTTGGAAGAGACAGCTTCTATATTTTAGACTGTGAAATACCTGTACAGGTAGTCCTCAACCTATGATCACAACTGAGCCCAAAATTTCTATTGTTAAGTGAGAAATTTGCTAAATAAATTTGCTCCATTTTATGACTTTTCTCACCTCATTTAAGTGAATCACTGTAGTTCTTAAATTAGTAACGGTTGTTAAGTGAATCTGGTTTACCCAGTGACTTTGCTTGTCAGAAGGTCGCAAAAGGAGATCACATGACCCCAGGACACTGCAACCGTCATAAATACGAGCCGGTTGCCAAGTGTCCGAATTTTGATCATGTGACTACGGGGATGCTGCAATGATCGTGAAAAACAGTCACTTTTCTCAATGCCATTATAACTTTAAATGGTCATTAAATGGACTGTTGTAATTCGAGGACTGCTTGTAATGAGATTTCAAGAGTAAACCTGGCGTCATTGGTAAACTGGAGGGCAATTTAACAGGGACCACATGTGATTTTTTAAGACAAAAACACGACGATTATTATTTTACAACTTGTTCTCAGATTGAATAGGCAGTGAAATAAATAGGAAGACTTACCCGTATGCCAGACATACTGTACCCAAACATATGTGCTGGCAGCAAAAAACAACCACTGTATTGGTATGAATAGCAGACATATGATATTTGATGTGAATGCTACACAAACGAAAAATACTGAAAATGCCTAAAGAGAATTGAAGGGTTGGAGAGAAGAGAAAAAGGAGAAAGTCCATTAGGCTTTTTTTTAAGATAGTGGACAGATTTCACTGAAGGCATTGCAATTGCATCCATCCATCCTTCCTTACAAAGATTCAACATTTTACCAAGAAAGCTACATAACAGCATTTCCCCCCTAATTATTAATAATAATTTCATGGCTAACATTTTATTGCAACTTTATAGAAGAGAATTTCCTTTTTGTAAATACTAGTCATGCCCCTAATTTTGTCTCACATGGAATTCTGAATGTTTGCCTTCAGTGTAATTTACCAAATGACTTGCTGGAGTAGCATGGTTGTCTTTAATTCAAATTTGTTTCAGCCAATGACTATAAGCATCCTTCAACCTACAGTACTAGAATTCCACAAAAGCGTATCTATCAAGGTTCTTGCATGAAAATAATGTACATGAATTATACATGGATTCAATGGGATTCACTCTAGTATACACAGGAGCAAAAATGTAACTTTACTATTATCTTTCCTTTATCTTAATCACTGTCTATCACTGTCTTTATCAGTGTTTCTCAATCTTGGCAACCATGCTGGCTGGGGAATTCTGGGAGTTGAAGTCCACAAAGCTTAAAGCGGTTAAGATTGAAAGACACTGTTCTGTATGAACTAAGGCACTGTTTTTATTTTTCAGAACACAAAGGCAATTGCTAAATAAATTTACTCTGCATTGTAAGTACGGTAGCAATTTGAACCAGAGTATGCTGGTTGGATAAATTCATATTATTTTTAAAATCTTATGCTGCCCTTCAAAGCAGATTAAATGTTATCTATTTATTTTCAATTATTCAATTTACACTCATAGAACAATATGTAAAAAGAAAGAGATTGTTATTGCATAAAAACTAACTGAAAGAAAAGGGAAAGACAATAAGCAATTAGGATTTTTTTTTTATCCAGAGGCATAGTTTCTTGCTAAACCAGAATGCATATATTTGATTTATATCTTTCCACCCAAGAAAATCTTCACAGCTGTTTTTTTAAAATTCCCAAAAGTTAAAACAATAAAACTATTCTGTTATTTTATTATTAGAAATCTGGCAAAAGAGATGCGCTTTTAAAATGTTTTTGCTGCGGTGCTCTTAAGGGTTTCTGCAACATACAAAAGGTTATTTCTCTGCTTATAATGACCATTATAATCCAGTATTAACCATGTTTGGTAACTATGAGACAAATGACTATTAGATATTGAGAGACAGTCTGTCTGTATTCTTCCCATCCTTTTGTCTCATGTTACTTGGTCTTCTCAAAATATCTGTTAGATGATCCAAAGCCTACAATCCAAAGAGCTGCTTACACCAGAAGTCGTTTCCCCCTTGAAGTTCCTCAACCCTTGGATAAAAGTTACTTCTGAACGTCAAGGGACCCTATTAAAGCAACACCCAGTGTAGCAGAAGGGGATGTTCTGCAGCTGAAAATAGAGACAAGCACTCCTCCTCTTTTTGCAAATAACTTTTTCAGAGCCATATATCAAACAGGACTCCAACTGAGAGATACATTGGAGAGCTACTAATGCTAATGCTAGTAATAACACTAAACAGCAGATAAGTAGTTTTTCTATTTTTATACATACCAATCCTTGGTATCTGAAGGAATCATAAACACTCCGGATGAAAAGCCAGAATGGCCACAAATATTCAAATCTGAATTCCAAAACAAAGTCAGCCACCAACACGAGGGCCCAAACTACCAGGAACTTCAGATACAGGAAAGTACTGAAAGAAAAGAAGGGGAAAAAACAGTATTAATTTTGCATGTAGACAAACTAGCAGGGCGATTTCATTTCTTATTCAAAATAAGAACATATGGGTCTGTATTAATAAACACAGAAGGAAGATTCAAGTAAAAAAACAAAAAAAAGTTACATAACTGAAATTTGCAAACATAATCTACACCAGTGGTTCTCAACCTTTCTAATGCCGCGACCCCCCCGCGGCCGTGACCCCCCCCGCCGCCACGACCCCCTCCCCGCCCGCTCCCCGTGCGGGATGAGGTGACAAAGGGGGCGTGGCACCAGGGGCGAAATGCTCCGGGTTCGGGCTTGCCTGCGGATCGCCGGACAGCTGATAGCGTGGAAGCGGGAGACTTCGCCCGGACGCCGCCATTTGGGTTCTTTTATCCTATGCGCATGCGCAAAGCATTCTGCGCATGTGCAGAGGGTAGAAGAACCCAAATGGCGGCGTCCGGGCTACCAGCTGTCCGGCAACCCGCAGGCACGGCCGAACCGGGACCTTTTCACCCCTGCAGTGACGGTGGCACCAAGATGGCGGGCTAACGCGTGTGGCGACCCCTGTGAAATGGTCGTTCGACCCCCAAAGGGGTCGCGACCCACAGGTTGAGAACCGCTGATCTACACTGTGTTATACAAAAGGCAACAAAAGTACATGGACAGTTGGTAGAGAAGGGACATTTAAAGAGCTGATGGAATAAAACTTCTAAAAACTTTTTTAGAAGTGCCCGTGTTCTGTTTCTTCCTCCGGAGAATAACTTCAACGATCAGCACTTTCATCTTTTAAAATGAAGCATGTCTGCCATAGTTGTAGTTTGAATTATGGTCCTGTGATATCAATCTGCAATGCTCATTTTATTTGCCTTCTACACAAAGATGCAGAAACGCTGAAATTCTGCTCCGTTTGCAGTCCATGCAAAATACAGATTATACTGAAGCAGACTGAAGTTATATGGTTTAGTGGCATATAATATAAATCCCGGTTCCGATAAATGCTCAGATAATCAGTAGCAAGCATAAAAAATACTCTATTTGATATTGAAGAATCAACAAACCCTACAGTGAGGTGAGTCTGTTAAAAGTAAACTTCCTTTTCCAGTAAAAGCCATTATCTGGGGGTTACGTTTCCACATCATGGCGCTGCCTGCTGCTTGGCTGTTTCCACTTGCTTTTCTGATTAAGGAATTTTTTAAAATGTGCCTGCTAGCCTTGGCTTATTTTTCTAACAAATCGGAGTTAGAAGATGTGGTATGTCCTTGGCTTCCAATATTTGGCTTATTTGTAAGATGTAAGACAGAGTTTCTGATTTACACATGACAGTAAGTAACTTACAAAGGGAAATTTTGCTTTTTCATTCTCATTGGCAGGAAGTTAGCCCTGTTGATGTTGGAAGCGAGCCATTATCTTTGCCAAGATATCTGCCCAACAGTATTGATTTCATCAGACTTGGGTGCATCTTTATTTGTAGATGCCTAAATTCACATTTTTTTTTCTGTATCAAAAACTGCCAGTTTCTACTACAAAATTATGTGAATTGATTTTTTTTGTATTATCAATAATTCAAAGGATAGGCAGCTACTTGTAATACTGTTGGAAGAAATGTCCATCTGGGTTCAGTTCCAAGTGGGAAGAAAGACACTGGAAACATGGAGACTACTTGAAAAGATGGTTTAATGGTGGACAGGTCCACATGGTTTTGAGGTCCTGGGCAAAAAAAAAGCACATGGGTGAGAGAGAGAGATAGATTTATACCCTCTGTTGGGCTTTGAATTTGAGCTTGTATTCTGATTGGTTGTCAGACTCCCATGGGGCCATGCAGAGGTGACTTTGTAGGTTGTCTTTTGAGTCCCAGGCCTGGTTGAATCTTGATGATGTAATGAAGAGGGTCTTGGGCAATTCCTATTATGGCTGAAGGCTAATCCTACCTTTGTTGGATCTTGGGTGAGGGTATTTGCTTATGAATAGACCTAGCTATCTCTTTATCTCTTAAGTGCTGACATCTGCTGTGGGCTATTGAGGAAGAGTGAGTCTGTTTCCTTTCTAAAATCATGTTTCTCAATTTCTCTAGGGATATTCTATATAATATTCTGCCTTTTTAATTTTTCCTTAGAATATTTCATTCTTCTAGAAGAGGGGTGGGTGCTAACTTCCTACAATACTTCAGTTCCCCTAACAATCAGTTTCCCCTAACATTGTACTAATTTCTGAATTACTTACTAAGTATCACGTATTTTTCTCAAAGCTCACCTTCCAAGTTCACCCCAGGGAGCCAGTGAGTAGAATTTATATGATTTTTATGATCCATCTTCAGGTGGTTGCAAGCAGAGTTCTGGAACTGAAGCTGTAACATTCACCTTGGGGAATGACTTCCGTCACCAGAACAGTAGGAATGCAGTCTTGTAAATTTTCCTAGCAAAGGAACATTTTCAGAGCAAGAGCCACATTTGATTTTTGAGCAGCATTTTGGGGATTCCAAAAATAGGCTAAGGTGGGACAAATGATCAGATCATGACAAATGTGGCATCTACCTTAATTAAAAAGTGATTACCTTACATCACACCTGATAAATTTAATATTTCCCCCCTGGGTTAAATGAAAAGTTACAAACTGGTGACAAATTTGGGCAGGGCCTTGAGGCCATGCTATATATTGAACATGTGTTGGCCTCAGGTTATGCATTTTTGCAACAACTGACAGCAACCTTTGATATCACTGACAGTGCTGTTTCCTGCTAAGCTGCACAGGTTGGGAATGAGAATAGTCTTATAGAAATAGGTTTATTTTCTAACTGAATGGAGGAATTCTATTTGACTCCTTAAGACAACGGAATTTTGGAATCTGACAGGTATCCTTTTAATTCTCATACATTAAATCACTTGACATTGTTACCTGGATATTTGGGCTAAAGTGCCATTTGTCATAAAAATGACAGTATTTTTTCTCCTTCTGATTTCCATCAAATTCCAAAGAGGTCCTGTACTGCATGTTATTGATCAGTGGTTGGGTGTAGTACTGCATTGGTTTGAAAGTCATTTAACTGAGACTCAATTTAGTCAAGATGGAAACATTGCAGGATAGATCATTTGTTTACCTCAGTAGCCTTCATCCTACTCCACTTGTCTTCTACAGCCTTCTACAGTTCACAGTTCAGGGGTACTTACTGATCTAGTTTACATACAACAGAAAGCAAGCTATTGCTGGTGACCTAGCCCTATAAAAGACAACGTCTGAGTACACAGCAAAGCACAACCAGTGTTGTGGCCCGCCAGCAACCCGTGCAGCTGGTTGCGGACTCCGACAGCGAAGAGGCTGTTGTAGTGATGCGCCAGCGGCCTGTGCAGCTGGTACCTGAGTCGGACAGTGAGGAGGTTGGTGGGGACTTGGTGCCAGAGTCGGAGAGTCAGCCAGGGCCTTCAGTACCTCCAGAAGCTCCCATCAGTGACGAGGAAGAAGAGGAGGAGCCTATTCTTAATGCACAGGCACGCAGAGCTGCCAAGAGGCAGGAGTGGCTACTCAGGAGGAGGTCTCCTCGGGAGTAGGGCTTGGGGCTAATGGGCCACGCCCTTAGCCTATTTAAGTAATGACCATGCTCAATCACGTTGCAGGAAACAACTCCGTTCAATCCACGTATTTTCTTGGTTTTTGAAACTCTTGTTCAGCTCTTGATTCCAAACGGCATTACGTCTCCTGCTAATGACTTCTGGGCTTTCTGCCAACCTCCGTAAGTTCGAGTGACTGATATAAGACAGCCTAATTCGTTGGACTTCTTGCTTCTTTGTGCTTGGACTCTGGCCAACTGTTAAGACGTTAATTAACAGCTGGTGCACCGAAAGGACGTATTTATGATTTCATGAACTTTAACATACACGACTGCTAAGAGAGTATTAGTAGTTTAACTAGTATTAAACAAGGTTTGTTTGCACGTTGCTTGTGTTCTTTTTCTCGGTTCGGCAGCTGGGACAGAACAACCAGGTGGATCTCACAGCAAACCATCTCATAGCAAACCGTTGTTTGTATACTAGCTCAAGTAAGTGGTGGTTTTGCATGGATTTGCAATTTGTTGAAAGTTAACACAGAAATATTGAATTTGTGAACTGAAGCAGTTTGGCGAACTGTTCCTGCCACTGAAGGACAGGAGTGATGCATGCATTGCCGGTGTCCAAACCTCAAGATTGTGACAGCTTTGAGAAATTGCTAGACGTCTGTTTTTTTTTTTAATCGATCATGAGATTATTCAAATAGGCTTCAAATGAAAAAAAGTCATTTATGAAACACAGCAGTCTTGTAGTGTCACTGTAGTATCATCCAGGGGTGGGTTCTGGATCCTTTTGCTGCCGGTTTGCTCAGGGTTGCACCGTGCGCGTGCTTTGCGCGCGCGCCCGCAGCAATTAAAAAAAAAAGCTTCTGCACATGCGCAGAAGCAAAATCCAAGATGGCAGCGCCCACGGAGACACTGACAGAACCGGCTCCGTGACATCATCGCCGAGTTACTAACGGTTCTAAAGAACCGGATAGAACCGGTAGGAACCCACCTCTGGTATCATCATTAACAGAAAGGACAGCCAGTTTGGTATACGATTAAAAGCAACGAGCTAGAACCTGGGGGACCGTGAGTTCTTGTCCTGCCTTAGTATAAAGCCAGATAAATAACTTTGGGCTAATCCCTGCCTCTTAGCCCTAGAGAAAAATTAATGACCATCTGTTTCTGAAAATATTGCTAAGAAAACTGTAGGAACTGGTTTAGGGAGTCACCAGGAGTCAACACTGACCGAAAGATAACAAGCAAACAAACACATACACACATACAATCCCTCCCCCCCCATCCCAAATCCTCTAAACCAGAAAACACCCCTTCCATCTGATGGGACTTCCTTACCAGACAGATTGTTCAGTTTAGTTCATATGAGTATCTTAAGAAGATTACTTCATATGACTAAAAAACATCTCAGACAATCCCCATAAAGCAATGTTGTCAATTTTAAAAGCTGAATAAAATATTTTAAAGTATTTATCTGTTATAAAACAAGTTTTCCTGACCATTCAAATGCTGATTATCCTTGAATAATAGATGAAAACACTATTTTCCATCGTTTTTTACTTTCTGTTTGCAGCATAAAAGATAATGCACATGCTGGAATCCTTAACAGAATAATAAATTATCTACATGATTAGAATTACTGACACAATTGCTCAAGATTGTACAAATATTTACTATATAATAAACACTGTAGTATACTATATAGTATACTATATATTATATGTATATATCACTAGACATTTACTACAACAGCAAATGCTTCAGACTTCTGTTCCAACTACAATCTTCAGAGATAGGCCCCCATCTAGTAAAGCAGCTGATTAAATGAATTAAGGCAAACTTAAATGTTAATGAAATTAAAGAGTTACTGCAAACTTAATATTACGGATCTTTTAAATGATTAAAGAATTGAAAGAATATTGGGTCCACGCATTTTCTTCACTTCCAAAGTAATCATACCCTGAAAATGAAGATAAATACCCTCATGAATACAAGTAATTTATTTTAAAGATGACTATATAACACATTTGAAAGAGAGTGATGAAATTGTAAACATTTATGTTCCATATTTATTTATTTATTTGTTTATTTGTGAGTTTTATATTGCCGCCTATTCGCACATGGCAACTCAAGGCGGCTTACAAGAATATAAAAACACCATATAAAAACAATAAAACTAATAAAAGAGAGCATCATATAATAAATTAATAAAATAATATACTGTATTTGTCCAAAAAGAGGAGAAATTACTATTTGAAACATTTTTTAAAACCCAGAGTGGGCTTTATACACAATGCAGATTACACCATAGCAAAGGGAATCCCTGTGTATCAGGATCGCCTTTATAGAGATAGATTGGAACAACTTATGAGGGTAATACCAGTAAACTGTATCTTCATAGCAAAAGCAAAGCCGAAAAGTGAGAAGAAATTTGCACAGGAGAAAAGAGGAAAAGCCAAGAGCCTGATAAAGTACTGTTTGCCTCTGTATACATTTAACCAAAACAGAGTGAAGGAAACAAGGAGAAGGAAATGTGAGAATGTCAGAAATGAAGAGAAAACAGAAGAAAATCTCCTGCTTTTTGGGAAAAAGTGGTGGTAGTTTAACTCTTTCAAGAAATATAAAAAAGGCATTACAAAAGAAATATAATCTATAATCCCAGAAAGAAATCAGGGATTTCTTTTTTCTCCCCCAGTTCTTTTTCTATGCCACAATGCTGTCCTATTAAATCACTGTCAAGGGAATTATGAAGTTAAGATTTTTAACCTATCCATTTACATCTCAAAAAGCATCATCTCACTCAATTTATGACCTCAGGTCAAGACACAAAACCAGCAAAAAACATGCTGTAATAGCAATACCGAATCACAGATGTAGCACTTAGCATTAGCAGATCCAATCAAACGTCAAGCATTAAAATGCTCTCTATCCTCATGCAATTTCCTCTCTTTAACAAACCGTAGTTGAGATTGCAGTCTGAGATCTGTAAAGACCAGGAGAGCTGAAAACCAGGAATTAACGCAAACTAGAGGAGGAGTGAGCAAGAGCAGCACGGCCATTCATGTAACCCCCCCCCCAAACCATGCCTTGGCATTATAAAATGATGTCATGTTAACTTTAAAGCTAGATCAAGCTAGATCAATATTAAGGCAAAGGATTTTAGATATAGGGTTGTAATTTAATTGTATACTTGTAATAATTATAAACTAAGCACCTAAACCACCTTCATATTTATATCATATCACAGTCCCCAAATTCAGGTAAGCCTTATTTTTAGCCCAATTTAATATTTTCTGTGGGGTCCTTGGTGCTCTGAGCTGTTGTTGTTTACTTGCAGACATTTCATTACCTAACTAAGTAACATCATCAGTACTAGAAGGGAATGCTCTCTGTTTATATACTAGTGCAGTGATGGTGAACCTTTTTTTTCTCGGGTGCTAAAAGCGCGTGCCCACATCCATAATTCAATGCCCCCCGCGCTGCCCCACCCCCTGCGCATGCGCACATGAAAACCCCCCCGCTCCCCCGTTTCCCGACTTCTGGTGGGCCTGGTAGGTCCGTTTTTCGCCCTCCCGCCGCCCCCGTGCACCCCGCCTCCCTGTGCATGCACGCATGACCCCCCCTGCTGCCCCATTTCCCGACTTCCAGTGGGCCCGGTAGGCCTGTTTTTCACCCTCCCCAGGCTCCAGAGGCTTCCCTGGAGCCTGGGGAGGGCGAAAACGTCCTCCCAGAGCCTCCGCACGAGCCAAAAATCAGCTGGCCGGTGCGCACATGCGTGCTGGAGCTGAGCTAGGGCAACGGCTCGTGTGCTGGCAGATATGGCTCCGCGTGCCACCTGTGGCATGCATGCCATAGGTTCGCCATCACGGTACTAGTGGCTTGCCTTGTCAATGCTGGTGGGAGTGTTGGTGGTTCCTTGAATAGGTTGTTGTTTACTGTCAGCTTGTTTGTCTTGATAATTCCTTGATTGGGGTATATTTTCTCCAGTTGTTTTGGAAGGGAAATATGAGAAAACCCCCTTTGAAACTTGATACTGCCCCTGTGACACAGGTGCCACAGAAACCACAGCACATGTTATTTTGTATTGTCAGTTCTACAGGGACATTCACCACCTGTTGATTACCCCTTTTTAAACTAAATTTCCTGGGCAAACCAATATTTTTTACTTGCATTATTTATTAGATAACTACGACAAATCTATTTCTCTAAAAGTAGCAAAATTCTGCTACATTATGTCTAAGCTTTGCCCACAAATGGTTGCCAACAATCCTTAAAATTAGAGGTTAACTTTGCTTTGTTTTACTGAATGTATTTTCTGCCTGTCTGTCTGCCTGGGCATTGCGTTAGAATTAATCCAGCAAAGCTTTCCAATCTGCATGCTCATGTTTACAGAATCAATTACCTTCAGTGGTGAAATTTAAACAAATAATGCTTTAAATATTGATTATTTCATTGGGAATGCAAGAGAAAACAAAGACAGAGTGCAGAAATACTGGATAGTGTAGGTGTGGATCGAATATGGTAGTTAGAAAGCCATACAACAGCATCTATTTGCAAAAAGGAAAAACTTATATAGCAAATAAAAGCATAGGGAATTTCCATTCTCCTACACTGGAATTATTGCTGAATTACAAACTTGATATTGTAAACTCTATGTCAGTGATGGCGAACATTTTTCTTCTTGTGTGCCAAAAATGGGAGTGCGCGCGCACCGACACACAACCCCCCCACGCGCGCCACACTGCACATGCGTGCATCCCCGCGCATGCACCCCCTGTTGGGCCGTTTTTCACCCTCAGGCTTCCCTGAAGCCTCCAGAGTGCGAAAAATGGCCCAATGGGCAAACTGGAAGTTCAGAAAAACAGACTTCCGGTTTGCCCGTTGGGCCGTTTTTTGCCCTCCCGAGGCTTCAGGGAAGCCTCCGGAGGGCGAAAACGGCCTTCCCCAAGGCCGAAAATCAGCTGGCCAGTGCGTGCATGCGCACTGGAGCTGACATAGGGCAATGCCTTGCGTGCCCTCAGATATGGCTCCGCGTGCAACCTGTGGCACGCGTGCCATAGGTTCGCCATCATGGCTCTATGTTATAGAGACTGAGTTCCTAGAAACAGCACTCAGTGCAATGCCTTTTCAGAACATCGTAGTCGAATGGGCAAAAATTTTTGGTTACACAATAGAATTAGATAAATGGCAGAAGTTATGGGACAGGAATTATAAGTTAACAATGCATATAAAGAAAATTTGTATAAAATGTTTTATAGATTGCATTTTGCACCGGCGAGGTTGGCAAAGGTGTTTAAAGATAAATCTGCTAAATGTTGGAAATGCCACCAGACACCTGGGTCATATTATCATATGTGGTGGACATGTGTAGAAGCAAAAAAATATTGGACAAAAATACAAAAGTGGTTTGAAAAGATGATAAAGCAGCACATTGACTTAAAACCAGAAATATTTTTGTTGGGGATTTTGCCCGAAACCTATAGTAAAGGGAATGCATATTTAATCATACATGTGCTAACTGCAGCTAGAATTGTATTTGCACGAAACTGGAAGAGGGAAGAGATCCCTACTGATGAGAATGTGATTAGGAAAATATTAGAATGTGCAGAAATGAATAGATTAACGCTGGCTATACAGGAGAAAGAACAAACTGAATATTATATGACATGGGAGCTATTTTATGGATGGTTGGAGAACAAAAACAGAAGTTAGAGATAAATGGAGATCAGTGAAATATAGAAAACATGTTAAGACAGAGATGTAAACAATACGATGATTCTTATAAATATGACTGTTAAGACTATTGTGCTTAATATTACTATTATATTCTTATTAGAAGATATATTAAGAGGGAGAAATGAATAGGTTTATTATGCTTATTATTATTATTATTGTAAGATTAGAGAATTAATATCAATGTAATGAATACTGTAAATTCTGATTGCACAGAGATATTTGTACCCAGACGACACACTGTTTAATTAGAAGATGAAATGTTTAAATCTTTTTTTAAAAATTAAATAAATAAAAAAGAACATCGTAGTCGAAGTAGCTGGATTTAAACTTTCTTCCTTTAGAACACATGAACAGCTGAAATTGAAAAGCTGTATTCTCTCATTGCAGAAAGAAGAGCTGCAGGGCTATTATTTATCAGTAAATATTAATGTAAGCTTCTGATGGATGGATAGATTAGACTGCAGTTAATTTTCTTCATTTTTATTAAAATGACTGATCTTAAGCCAGATAAGAGAAATGCACGCGGAAAGAATAGACGTGAAGTTTGTGTTATTGTACAAACTTCACCTATTCTAACTTAGCTTGCCCATAACATCTAATCAGTACCGTAAAGGTAATTTTTCTCAAAGGAAAACGCTTAGGACAATGTTTCTCAGTTTCAGCAGCTTTAAGATGTGTGGATTTCAATTCCCAGAATTCCCCAGCTGGCATTCTAGGCATTGAAGTCTGCACATCTTAAAGTTGTTGATGTTGAGAAACACTGGCTTAGGATAGTCTCCAAGGAACAAAAATTTCAGAGTATGTTATAATATACGGTATTATCTACTACAATAAGGGGTATTATATTCAGCAGCAAATAAATATTCCCAACAGTAGGTCTAATTAATTTTTAAAAATCAACTGCATCAGGAAGCAGAAAAGTTGTACATAAAGAAACAATACTACGGTACTCCTGATCTTTGCATTTACTTTTTATTTACAATGTCATGAAGTTCATTTCAAATCTTTAAGACAAAATAGTATAATGTTCTATTTTAATATTTATTACCTTCATTGCAAATTGTTTTAAAATGTGCCTGAATGGAAAACAGTATAAAAACATATTTAACATTATTGAAGTACCATGAGGAAGTACACTTCTAAGTTAACGAAATCTAGCCACTCTCTATTTTTAATGTAGAAAACATTCCACCATAATTTGAAGTTGTCTTCTATTAATGCAGTTACTTATTTAATTATAAAAACATTACTGAATCTCCAATATGGTCAATTTATTCTCTTAATAAATATTTGCTCATTATTATTAGAAGCACTCATCCTTTATTGAAAAGGAGATGAATAAGTCCTGTGGGAAAATTTGAACATGGCCAAAACTAGTTCAGTTCTAATTTTGATTTCATCTTTAGTTTGATGTCATGTTAATCGATCAAGTTATTTCATACAAAGATTGGCTATACATCCAGGGTTAGAAAAAGGGCATAAAAAACATTAGCCTGATAATCAAAGTGAAGAAGTTGATATGGGTAAGCGCATGAAGAGAGCCAGCTTGTGTAGAGAACCAGTTTGGTGTAATGGTTTAAGGCAGGGGGTGTCAAACTCGATTTCATTGAGGGCCGCATCAGAGTTGTGTTTGACTTCAGGGGGGCAGGGTGGGTGTGGCCAGGGTAGGTGTGGCCAGGGTGGGTGTGGCCAGCTCAACATCACTCGTGTCGGGGCATCTGAGGTGGCCTGAGCGCTCTGCCAGCGAAAACGGAACTCGGGAGGGTCGCAGGCAGCCCTCCCAAGCTCTCTTTTTCCTGGGAGAGGCACCGTGGGCCGGTCCTTCGCTGGTTCCAGGTTGGCCCTGTGGGCCAGATCTAAGCACCCCGCGGGACGGATCCGGCCCCTGGGCCTTGAGTTTGACACCCCTGGTTCAAGGCACCTGGCTACACAATGGGAGACGAGTTCTAGTCCTGCCCTTCTAGCATGAAACCCTCTTTGTACAGTAACTTTAGGCCAGTCTCTGTTTTTTAACCCTAAGAAAAAGACAATGGTAAACTACTTTTAAAAATCTTGCCAAGAAAACTGCATAGACTTGTCCAGGCAGTTGACAGAAGTCAGGAATGACCTGAAGGTACCAAAAAAAAAAAAAAGTTCAGGTAATTCTATACACATGGGTGAACAGGTGGCAGAGGATGAATGAAAGAGCTGCCTTTCTCTTTAATGAGCAGAGAAATAAGTGAGCTGCCAAAGGAAAGAGCTCTTCCTATATCCAAGACAGAAATATATCAAGAATCTCCTCTGCCAGCCCCCGGAAAGCTGGTGAAGGATTTTGCAAGTTAGCAAATGTTTGTGGACTTAGTTACAAGACTGGACTAGCTAATAGGTTTTGGACAGAAGTTAAGATTTCTCCTAAGAATTTCCAGGCATTTTCTATCATCAAGAGAGAGAGAAGATTGTGTTGAACTATCTCAGTAATGTGCAGTCCTCTCAACTTGCTTTCTGGCTGTTCCTTGTTATTAGCATCTTTTTCTGAATGACAAATTAAACCAGTCCCACACAATCTATTAGCTATTCTGTTTGTTTGCCAATAAGCCATAAAATGACTTGTCATATTATCCAAACATGGTCACAGTAATACGAATGAATATGTCTGTCTGTTTTAGTTAATGATTGATGGAAAGATGGAAACACCAATAAAAGAACCACTCCCTCCCACAACTTCTACGGGAAAGCCAGGCCTATTTTACCAAAAAGAGTATAACAGGTAGTCCTCGACTTACAACAGTTCGCTTAGTGACTGTTCGAAGTTACAACGGCACTGAAAAAAGTGACTTATGACCATTTTTCACACTTACGACTGTTGCAGCATCCCCATAGTCACATGATTTACATTCAGATGCTTGACAGCTGACTCACATTTATGACGGTTGCAGTGACCCAGGGTCAAGTGATCACCTTTTGCCACCTTCTAACAAGCAAAGTCAATGGGGAAGCCAGATTCACTTAACAACCAGGTTACTAATTTCACAACTGCAGTGATTCACTTAACAACTGTGGCAAGAAAAGTCATATAATGGGGCAAAACTCACTTAACAAATTTCTCTCTTAGCAACATAAATTTGGGGCTCGATTGTGGTCGTAAGTTGAGAATTACCTGTAGTTGAGCTAGTACAGTTGGACTAGGTTTGCAGAGGCCCAGGAGGTTCAAGTGCCTCCTCAAAGAAGCTCACCAAATGATTTGCACCTGGTCATTAGCCCAACTGACCTCAAAGGATGGTGGTATAAAATACCTGGAGGAAGGAGATGTACTTTTGTCACATTGAGTTCTGGGAAGAAAAGTGAGGTATTCACCAGATATGTAACATACTAATTAACAAGTTAATATCCATACTTTCTCCTTATACAACAGTGTTTACCAACCTCCGCAATTTTAAGATAAATAGACTTCAACTCCCAGAATTCCCAATCCAACAGGCTTGGCAGGGAATTCTGGTAGTTGAAATCCATAAATTTTAAAGCTGTTGTGTGAGAGAAACACTGGAACAGAATAAGTAACTGACAGACAGGTTTACATAAAGGAAACAATGAAAATGAGTAAGCCAAAGCATGGAATTTTCTAACAGGCTCAAGCAAAATTATTTAACAAGATTCTTTGCTTATGGACAAATTCCGTCTGCCAAGAAGCAAGCAGAGCTGTTTGGAACTGCTGCCATGACATTCTACCTAGATTTTCTAGGCTTCATGGAAAATGCTAGAGGGATGGATGCTTCATTTGTGAAGGAAGCAAATTGTCCAATGATCTGCAATACATATTTCATAATATATGACAGAGGAATAATCCAAGAAATGGAAATCTGAATTTCTTTCAAAATTAAACCTCAAAGAGGTAGTCATTAAGCACTACTACCTGTACAATAACAGAAAGATATACAACAGAACCATTCATCATATTTGAAATCAAAAGATAAGGATCCCAAGACATTTTTCAAATATAAACATTAAAAATCACAGATCAAGGAAGAATAAAGAGCCAGGGAGAAATACGTATCAAATGGCATTAAGCCATTCTACAACAAACTTGTCTATTTGACAAAGAAATGGAAATAATTATGTTCTACTCAACAAAATTCAAATAAATTGCAGTTTTGCCACAAACACACTTTGCTATATACAAAAGGTTCTACAACAAGCAAGAAGAATGTAATTATATGTCAGGTTTTAAATAAATGCAAAGATGTGGCGGGAGTGGAATAATCTAATATAAAAAATAATCCATGAAAGGATCTTTTAGTATTTACCAATGTTCACTGCATTATGTATTATTAGTTACCAGTATAAAGCTACTGAACAAAAGAAGCAGTCATCTCACATCAAAGCAGATTTGCCAGTAAGGCACAGATGTTACTATCTATTAGCATTTTTTTATCCACCACTTCCTTTCACACATGATAGTTATTTGTGGCCACAGGGGGAGTTGGATACTGAGCAAGCTTTTGTCAGGCTCCTCTCGGGTCTTCCTGGAGGCAATTCTTAATTCCCATAAGGGTGTGGTTGTTTATAAGCTCGTTCCAGAGCACAACTGCATATCAGATGTGGCATTAAGAAAGCAAATTTAGACATTGTAGAGAATTATTCTCCACAATAATGCATTCAGAAAAGACACATGGTGTATTATCCTCCAGATGGCATCCTTTCAGGGCATAAGTAGATTGAAAATCCCAACTTGTCTGAAAGATGAAATGGGACAACTCGCCACAGCCAACTCTCCATGGCCAACTAGCTGCGGTCAAATCATCATGGTCAACTTGCTGTAGGACAATTTGTCATGGCCAACTTGCCGCGGGACAACTCACCACAGGACAATTTAACAATTCAATTTAATTATTTAAAATAAATAAAAAAAATATTTTAATTTTTGTCATTCAGATTTTTTTGTCCCTCCTTTTGCATCCATTCTTTAATTAATCTATTCCACCATTTATTTGATATTCGCGAGTTTCCTGTGGTGAGTTGGCCGTGGTGAGTTGTCCTGTGGCGAGTTGGCTGCGGCAAGCTGGCCATGGCGAGTCGGCTGTAGCGAGCTGGCTGTGGCGAATTCTCATGAACCCCTGAAAGAAGGTGAGGCTACAAGTTTCCTTATGGCAGGGGTGTCAAACTCGATTTCATTGAGGGCCGCGTCAGGGTTGTGTTTGGGGGGGCGTGGCCAGGGGGCGTGACCAGCTCGGCATCACTCGTGGTGGGGTACCTGTGGTGGCCCAAGCGCTCTGCCAGCAAAAACTGGCTCCCAAGCTCCGTTTTCGGCTGCGCCGGCCTCCTGCAACCCTCTGTCAGCGAAAATGGAGCTCAGGAGGGCCACCTGTGTTTCCAGGGCAACCCCGCGGGCCAGATCTAAGCACCCCGCGGGCCAGATCCAGCCCCCGGGCCTTGAGTTTGACACCCCTGCCTTATGGCAATGGCAATGGCATGCTACTATATCCCAATTTGCCTCATGGATTACCTGCATTCTGAAACTACACTACCTGCAGAACTATATCACATGCTTATTCTGAAGGCAAAGATTAGCATAAAATAGATGCTGAATTATGTTTACAGGAGTGTTGGGCAGAAGAATATTTTTACCCAAGGAGAGACCCAAAGAACCCATCTGTAATGGCATCTACACAGATTCTAAACTGGTGTGTTTGCAAGGACATTTCTACTTTGCTCCACACTTTTCTCTGTGGGGAAAACTAGCACCAGGGATATAAAAGAGGCAGAAACTTGTTCACTTCCTCATAGACCAAAAGTTTTTCATCCTTGACCCACAACTTAATGTAAGAAACCATGAAGCATTGGAAAATAGGCCCCCATTCTTTCACCATAGAAATTTCTGTCCGCTAAGAATAGGGAATTGTTTAACAGTTGAAGAAAATGGAGGCATTAACTATAATCATCACTGTACAAAAGGTTATTTATCAGTACAATTTAAACCAGGATTACCAATCCTATATATGCTAGCAAAGAAAACATATTAACGATCTATTTCAAAATCCTGTACAATCTTGAATAACACTCTCTTTAAATGGGCAGTTTTTACTTGTTTCTCTGTTGTTTCATTTTTTCATGGACATTATTAGAAAACATATAACTATGCAATTTCTTAAATTCTACTAGAAGAATTTGGAACTCAGTCTGCTTTGTCACTGCCAAACCTAAGGGCTTATCGTTCCTATTTGCTCTGCTATAAGGGGATTCCTTAGGAACGAACTATTCATTACACAGAGATTCTTGTGGGCATGTGTCCAGTTGTGACAAGGAAAGAAGGATTCTCTTATGGCTTTCATCAAAAGTTCATCACACTACTTCGCCTACGATGTGGCCTGCATTTAAAGTGCAGCTACAGTAGGAGTACACCAAATCTGCTGCTGCTCTAAGGCAAGTCATTCCCTATCTCAATTGACAATATTCAAAGCCTGAATAAGATTACTTGCAGCTTTTTCCTAAAACTGTAACTTACAAAGCCAGGATAGGTGATATAAAAATTAAAAATTAAAAAAATATGCAGTTAGTCCTCGATTTATGTCCTCCTTTAATGATTGGTCAAACAGTGTACAACAGCAGTGAAACAGTGTACAACAGCACTGAAAAAAGTGACTTATGACTGTTTTTTTCACACTTGATTCACTGTTGCCGAATCCCCCAGGGTCATGTGATAAACTTTTGCAACCTTCTGACAGGCAAAGTCAATGGGAAAGCCAGATTCACTTAACTGAGCTACTAACTTAATAACTGCAGTGGTTCACTTAACAACTCTGGCAAGAAAGGTTGCAAAATGGGGCAAAATTCACTTAACTGTCTCACTTAGCAACAGAAATTTTGGGCTCAATTGTGGTCATAAGCCAGTGACTACCTGTATTTCCATTGCTAAACCCTTATTTTACAAAGCAATTTACAACATGTCAGCAAGATATACTTACAAAAGCTGTCGGTAAAAACAAAAAATAAGGCTCCCTTGCTGTACTTTATCTCTGAGGCCTACATGACCATGTTGATGTTGTTTTCTTGACAGAAGTACAGCATAAAAAAAAAAAGTAACAGTTCAGACAAAGCAGTCTGATTCTCTATTTTTGAAGACACACATGGGACTGAAAGAATTGAAGATAAGAATCAAAACTCTGACATCCCATTATTATTTCTTCTGTAACAAAGCAGTTGAAATGCAACTCACATAACTAATGTGCTCTAGAATTGTCTTGTAAATTCAGAAGAACGTTCCCATAACATTTTAGCTCTATTCAAATGGGAACGTTTTATCATTTCTGAACTGCATTTATTCATCAACCTAGATGAATACTTTAGAGCAGGGTTTCTCAGCCTCAGCATCTTTAAGATGTGTGGACTTCAACTCCCATAATTCCTCAGCCAGCACATTGGACAGTACTGCTGTAGAGTAATTTATATTTCAGTGCTTCAGATAAACCAAGACTCTAGCCCAAGCAATCAAGATACAAAAAAGAGGTTTTTAAAAAACATATTATTTAGCAAGTGATTGCCATCCAGCAGCTTATGTGCTTTATTCTACCCACAGAATCAGAGATAACCAAAAATGGCCAGACCAGGAGTAAGAAAGTATCACCAGCTGTGCAAGACATTTCAAAGGCAACCACTTAGATTTTCTTCAATCTTCTTGCCAAGGCACTCCTCCAATAAATCACAAAGTCTGGCTGGGCCATTCCTCCCTTTAGAACTAGGGAAATTTAGTGTGGCATCTCTCCAAAGTGGCACCTGATTTCCAGATGTGCAGCACTAAGCTGATTTCTTGATTCTCTGACCCAACTCGGGTAGGCTCCTAGACTGGAAAACATATTAATCCAAATTAAATTATAAAGCAGTTTTACTCTGAAAGGCTCAGAACTGCACTCTGCATTGAGATCAGTGCAGGAATCCCAATGCTTTAATATTACCCATAAAAGGTTTTTCACAATATGGTAATATCTATTCTACATTCATTTGCTTCTACCTACTACCCACTACATACAGAGGCCAAGTGTACTATAAATAGAATCAGTACATTATCACAGCCTATGATTTTCAACAATCTGCTCCACAGTTCTTTCTGAACATTAGCTATTTCTCTTCAAGAATCTTTTAGCCATATAGCTAAACTCAATATTTCTCCCATTTTCTTATATCAAAGAAATAACCCTGTGCCAAACGAACATCAAGAAAACTCCACCTTAAAAAACAGATCCAGAATTTAGTGGCTTTGCTGGAGATAGTATTAACAATCATCCTTAAGCAAGCTTAAGTCTTAGCATAAAATACCTTTATAATTATTCATTGCAGCATGGTATTCTGTTGCCCTAATTACACCCACGGTTTAAAGCGTTATCTTGTATTTGATACTTAGAAAGTAACGATTAAACAACAATTGGAAATATAATTGTTGTAACAATTGCAACGTAACTGTTGCAACATGCCGAGTGGTAATTGTGGTTACCAGTATTTTAACACCGAAGAGCCTATGGACGTGATGTAAGATCAGATCTGTAACTGTCCGTGTCTCTCTAACACTGTTATTGTTTGCTGTTCTCAGAAAACTAGGTTCAAAACCTCACATGTACAACCTTCTGGACTATCCATTTGAGGTGCATCGTTTAGTATTTTTGTGTGGAAAAAAGCTATCATTATCATGAGCGTAATCTGTCCTTGAAATGGTTGTGGATAAGCTTTAGACTTCAATATGTATAATATGGCTTATAACTTTGTGGTTGTTTTTTTTTTCCAATATAGCGTTGATTCCATAGCTTTGATTGTATTTATTTATATTTTGCATTTCTTAACCACCCATCTCTCTCATTTTTCCTGATTTAACTTAACGGATCTATCTGCCTCTTTGTTATACAGAATTGTGTATGATCATGATAGCTTGGGCACAGATACAACATGAACATTTCATGCAAAATCAAAGCAGAACTCATCCTATACTAAGTAGTCCTTGCTGAAAGAATCTCCTACTACATATAAGTGTGGTGCCTTTCCAATATAGATACCGCTAAGTCTCACCACTTACATTTCCTGATGAAAAAAAACCAACCCTAATCAAATGATAAAAATTTCATAGCGAAGTATATTTGAAAGCAGGTCTATGAATCCAAAGATGCAACCATGAGCACAACCTACTGTACTTTTGTTTGATTCTCCTTAATTTCAGAAATAATGAGATAAGTTAACTCATCTGATAACTGACCTCTATATAAAAATACAAATACCACCACCCCCCAAAAAAATTAATACAGGGCTGTATCAGAAATAATGGAATAACACAATTTAAAAATCTGGTAATGATTGTTCCCCTAGCCCAGGGGTGGGGAAAGATGGCTCTTTTATGACTTGTGGACTTCAACTCCCAGAATTCCTGAACTAGCATGATTGGCTCAGGAATTCTGGGAGTTGAAGTCCACAAGTCATAAAAGAGCCATCTTTCCCCACCCTTGCCCTAGCCCATTGCAGCAAAAATACCCTCCAAATATCTACATCATTTATTTGAGCCATAGCTGTTTCAGGCCCTAATCATTGTACAAGAATGCATTGGCTTGCTTGGTACCAAAATTGTCATTTCATTTTTTTTAATGGAAAGTATTCTGAGGAAAAAAAAAAACCTGACTAAACTATGATTTGGTAATACCTTTTAAAAGTGAAACCTACATTGCTGAATAACAAATAATATGCATTCATATTATATATATATATATATGACTGATGTATCAGTACTTTTTCTCAGAGAAAAGAGAAATATTTTGCACACAACCCTGAGCAACAGGTCCATATGCCAATGGAGCCTTACATTTATTTATCTAAAACAGCAGCCAGAGATCCTGATCTTGCCAGTCACATAGCAAAGGACTTTGAGTACTGTTTTGGAATGGGGGCAAGGCTTAGGAATAGGTTTTCAGCAATTTAAAATTAATACCACTGTTATGTACATCCATTTGGCTGCTGCAGCAGAGTGCCAAGGTAGCATGGCATACTCCATTTGTTTGGCTGGCATCAACTGGATTTTTCCCTCCCAGAGCGGTCTCCTTCCAATGACTACCCCATCTAGTCTTTATTAATGATTTATTCATCTATATAATACAATCTATCAATATATCCCACTACAAAAAGCAGGGAAACTGAACAGTGGAGTGGGAGGGAGGAATCTAAAGATAGAAATCATGTAAGGCTTCGGCTTAGTTCTAGTAGTAAGAATCAAAATAGAATCCATAGCCTTTCCAGAAAAGGTGAGTTTTGAGATAAACATAAAGTAAGTAGGAGATTACAATACGGCATTACTTGACAACACAAGGGGTATTTGGTAATGTTACATAAAGAATGTGCTTTTTGTTCTTCTACCCTCAAATCATTCTCATGTAAGGCAATGGCAAACCTCTTCTGTAACAATGCCACAAAAATGCATGGAGGAGTCCGCCATTGTTTTACTATGACTTTAAACTGTAAATATATAGGTATGGTAATCTGATTTTTAAAAAATGCCTAGAAAATATTAATCCATACACATACATTTACTAATCTAAGAAAACTAGTAAGTTGTATTAGCCATGAAAAGAAGCCACGTTCTTTTTGGCTTAGCATGTAAACTGTTTGTCTCTTTAAAACGTTAACAAAAATGCCCCTTTTAACTCCTCATTCTTCCATCCGCAGCAATGAAATGATCACATTGCTTGTAGGAAATCCAGGGTTGCTTATGGCTATCAGACAAGTTACTCCACAGTGCATCCAATCCGAGTAGCTACTTGGAGCCTATCATCATATTTACAGAGACTAATTTAGCACAAAATTTCTCAAGTTTTTCAAATTCTTTGATGTCAACATGACAATTCTGTAACAAAACATGAAATTGTAGAAATATTTTCAACCAGTGTTCAAAATTTATGTAAGATCACGTCCATTTTCAGTAAGCTTATAACAGCTTTCTAAAATAGATCAGTATTATCACATTTATTATTTATTACAAGTCTTCCACTGTGATAGAATGCTGAGATAATGCTTTAGAGTCACTTCCTGACTATATAGCTGAACTAAGATTTAAACTAACATGCCAATAAGAAGTGATTAGTACCCTCCAGAAATGTTGACTTCCATATGATAGTTGGAAGTCTGGTAGTGTAATTCTACACAAGGCTGTTGAAACATGATTTATACCCAATGCAGTTTTAGCACTCCAACTAGAACTTAATGCCTATGTTCTAGAAATAAAATGGTAGAGAAAGCTGATAGTTTATTCAAATGTTATTACTGCATACATCAATAGGAAAAGGCAGGGCTCCTAATAATGCTATACAGACCCATGTTTTTTCAAGCAATCCATCCAACAACAGCATTTTAGTATAGATACACTTCTATCCTAGTATCCTTGTCTTTCCAATCCTTAATCTATATATATAAAAGCGAAAACCACTCAAGCATTAATCACGAAATCTCCAGAACCGTAAAGCCTACAAACTTGAAATTTGCTAGGTATGTTCCTCTTGGCTTCTAGGTGCTCACTAAGAAAGGATTTTTCAAAATGACCATGGCAGCATGAGTATTTCTTATATTAATATTAACAAGCTCTGATGCTAAGGAGTTCTACTCCCCCCTCCCCACCTGAAAAGAAATCTGATCCAAATGCAAAACACCAGCAGAGGAGTTTCAGTTTCGCTTTTTATTTTCCTCCTCAGTTCAGACGAATCTGTTCCTTCTACTGTAACACCAGTTAAAGGGAAAAGAGGCAAAAAACGGAGGAAAAGATTTACAGATGCGATTAGGAAAACACAAGTCAGGGAAGCTGCCTGTTTCTCCCATGGCCAGTTCTATGTGACATGCTCCAGAGTCAGTTCACCTGACAGCCTGGTCATCCTCCAGCCAGAGAGCAAAACCAGGAATGTTGTTTACAGGGAGGTCCTGAGCAATTCATCTGAGGGACGAATTGAAAGTCTATGCTATGCAAATAATGTCTTCATCTGTAACAGAAACTTAGCTTACCATCTCTAACGAAATAATACAGTCCCTTTTTTAACTACTCATTAATTTTCAAGCTTTAACTGTCAATTTATCAAGTCCCATCACATAGTTTTCGTAGTGAAGCACGGGTATCAGCTAGTCACCTATATGCCAAATTCTTCCATACCAAATCCCTGCTCTGCAAACTAAAACCTTCAAAATAAAGCCAAAAGACTGTTCTTGGCATGGTTTCACAAAGTGCAAGGTAATATTCTGCCATATTAAGATTAAAGAAGCACAGGGATCTGGTACAAAGCTAAACTCATGCATTAACCTAATAAATTAATCATTATGTCTGAAACATCTACCAATCAATGTTCAATAGGGAAGCAGAACATAAATCTTGCAATTTTTAGCCCCATGTTTGAAAGAAAAAAACCCCACAGGATTACTATCTTCTGTGGCCTGGCAAAACAGCACAACAGATCTGGGCTGAAGGTTGGGTCATGATCTCTGGGACCACACCGAACTTTGTCTGCAGCACGTACTGTATATAGCAAGTTTATATTCTGACTCCGTCTTTGCTAGCATCTGCAGGGAACATGAGTCTTGAATATACCCAAGCAAGTCTTCTGCCACTCAAGATCAAGAAAAGCTATACTTTATGTCTGTCATTCCAAAACATTCCCATCTAAGAGAATAGGGGACATAAATAATGGTATACTCATTTTTAACAGTACATGACAAAAATAACCATCATGGGTTAGATTTACAGACATGCAGATTGGTATTAATTCTGTTGCTGGAAGGGCCATGACTTCTTTATAGAAAAGGATTATCTTAGTATTATAAACATAAATGAGCAGTCAGAGAAGAGAGCTAGTCCAGGAGATATCAATAAGTAGAGCTGGGCTCATTTTTCAAAGCAAGCAGTTGACAATTTTATTTGATCTTGACTGGGCTAACTTTGTCACATCAATGAAGAAAAGGGCCCTGTCCAGTGCGTTTTGATAGCTGAAAAATAACTAGGCCAGACCTCTGCTTCTGTGAAAGATCTGGTTAGCCTTGGTTTCTCTCCTAGTAATCTTTTAAAAAGCCTCGGATTGTTTTTATCAAATTTTGTTTTGTGTAAGTAATAATTGGGAGAATACAGGTACTGATACAGCCTGCCCTGTCAACTGTTTTCCTAAACATTTAAAGAGTACCACTCACTATTATATATAGAGCACGCACCAGAAATATGTGAAAAATATATAAATGAGCCTGGAAAATAATAACTGCTGTTCTTAAGCAGCTATGCAGTATTACATAACAGAACTTCAGTTCAAGTGGGCAAATTTCCTTTGGGGGGAATATAGATTTTCACAGATGGGTCTCATTCTAAGTTATTCTTTATGACGGTTATTAATCTGTGACTTCTCTGAAAACAAAACTCATAGAGCAGTGGGTATTAATTGATATTGTGATCTCTTTTCCTTTCCCAGTCATTGTGAAAACATAACTTCTCAGGCTTAGCCAATGACAAGTATAATTTGTCTGCCAAACTTTGTATCTATTAGGCCCTTTGTAGTTATATAAACTGACAGCAATATAGCATTTCCTGCAAATTGTGCAGTACCTTCACTGAGAAACTATTGAAATACATAATTGAAAGAGGTGAATGAAGTATTATTATGTTCAGCTAATGATAATTACTTAAAAACAACTACTGCATATAATGTGCAAAAACTAAATCGCCACAGAAAATTCCAATTTTTTAATATCTTTCTCGCCAAAGAATACAAACCATTTTTGGTATGGTACCAAAAAAGAAAATAATGCAGAAAAAATACAAACATGGAAAATTGAAAAACCCAACAGTGATAGCAATAGCACTTAGACTTATATACCGCTTTACAGTGCTTTACAGCACTCTCTAAGCGGTTCACAGAGTCAGCATATTGCCCCCAACAATCTAGCAATAGCAATAGCAATAGCACGTAGNGTCAGCATATTGCCCCCAACAATCTGGGTCCTCATTTTACCCACCTCGGAAGGATGGAAGGCTGAGTCAACCTTGAGCCGGTGAGATTTGAACCGCTGAACTGCTGAACAGTCAGCTGAAGTAGCCTGCAGTACTGCACTCTAACCACTGCGCCACCTCGGCTCTCTGATTCTCCGCCACCTCGCCACCCTGATTCTCCGACTTGGGAAGGAAGTCTGAAGTTAAAAGTCTCCAGAAAGGTTACATTAGTTACAAAAAGGAAAAGCCCATTATTTAAAACTATAAAGCCAAAAAAAGGTCTTTGGGTATGGGACTGTGGCAAATAATAAAGGGGTAGGGAAATAAACACAAGAAAACTAAGCATAGAGAAAAACATAAGATGTGTAAAACTGTTACAGAGAAGGACCGGGAAATGTAATTTCTGAGGAAATAGTAAAAAGCAGATCATAATAAATGAGTCAAGTCATTACCAAGGCTCATTGACAAGGAACACTAATGGCATGAGCGGAGGGGGGGGGGCACTGGAGTAGCTTGGCAAAGTACAATGGGGAGGGATGAAAAGGCGAGACCAGGCTCATTAATGTAGAGAAGGGCTACGGGAAGAGGTCCCTAAACATCATCTACAGAAAAGAGTTATCACTGTAGGACACAAGTACAAAGATAGCATTAAAAATTACAGAATCAGTAGTTTCCTACAGAAAACTCTGTCAACGTAGAGCAGAAGCAAGAAAACAGGTGTCCTCTGAATCTGAGGACTAGAGAAGCTACAATTAGCCAATGGGAGCCAAGAGTGTTGGCCAAAGTTATCTCTCTTTCTTGTTTGTCCTTTCAAGAGGTGGCTGTTTCACTGGATGATGTTATGAATAAATGAGTAGGAAAGCAAAATAATCCCTGAAAACGTTGCCAAATGGAAGAGTTGAGAAGAATCTAAAAGTAACATGGGGGATTCTAGAAGATGTTTTCTATGAGAGGGAAACTATGGATGGCTTCCAATTGTTGGATTGGTAGAGTTTATTTATAAAATTTATTTGCTGCCCATCTCATATCCAATGACTCTGGGCAGCTTACAACATAGATTTGAGAACATCAGAACAATCTCATGAACAATCTGAGGCCTAAGTAATGATGGACTGTAACCATGTGGGACACCACTATTAGGGAAGGCTGTTCTAGAAGAAAGACAGGCTCTCGGGGCAAGATTCCTGGTGTAGGTGTGGTGTAACTAGACTTGAGGGATAACCACAAGAAAGGAGTGACTCCACAGAGTGTCTTGCAGAAGATCACAAGCTTCTACCGTTAAAGCAGCGTTTCTCAACCGGGCCAACTTTAAGCAGGGTTCCTTTCAAGGCCAGTTATGTTGACTGGGGAATTTGGGGAGTTGGAAGTCCACACACATTAAAAAGTTGCCGAGGTTGAGAAACACTGAAGAATACAAGAACTACCTACGGGAGCAGTAGACCCAGGAGAAATGACTTCCATCGGGTGCAAGTGTCCAAGCTCGAAGGGCAGAGACCAGCCAAGGGTGCATATACGGGGAGGCAGAAATGGGGCTCCAGGAAAGGAAATTCACAGACCACACTTATTCACGGAAGACTCTTAAAAAGCTGCTCTCAGAATTGTGGCTTAAAGTAGCTTGTAAGGTAGAAGAACCTCCCCCCCCCCCACACACACACACAAAAAAAGGGTTTAAAATCTGAAAATCGACAGTTATGCACGAATGGGACTTCTGACTTAAAACACGGCTTCACCACTTTATCCAAGGCGAATTATCACAAACATCTTACTC
>QLTV01001686.1:1946416-1960073 GCA_003457575.1 Thermophis baileyi | reverse complement strand
CAGAACAGAACAGAACAGAACAGAACAGAACAGAACAGAACAGAATAACAGAGTTGGAAGGGACCTTGGAGGTCTTCTAGTCCAACCCCCTGCTCAGGCAGGAAACGCTATACCCGTGATGGCGAACCTATGGCACGCGTGCCACAAGTGGCACGCAGAGCCGTATCAGTGGGCATGCGAGCTCAGGCTCTGGAGCTTGGGGAGAGCAAAAAACGGGTGTGCCATTGCGTGCTGGGAGCTGGGGGAGGTCACGTGTGCATGCGCGGAGGGGGGCCGCATGGAATTATGGGTGTGGGCATGCGCACGCGTGACCCCCCTGCGCTTCCCCCCCTTTTGGCACGCGAACCAAAAAAGGTTCACCATCACTGCCCTATACCATTTCAGACAAATGGTTGTCCAATCTTATAGGGGTGTTGCAACAGCTGGAACTTTGAGCCACGGTGGCGCAGTGGTTAGAGTGCAGTACTGCAGGCTACTTCTGCTGACTGCCAGCTGCCTGCAGTTTGGCAGTTCAAATCTCACCAGGCTCAAGGTTGACTCCGCCTTCCATCCTTCCAAGGTGGGTAAAATGAGGACCCAGATTGTTGGGGGCAATATGCTGACTCTGTGAACCGCTTAGAGAGGGCTGTAAAGCACTGTAAAGAGGTATATATGTCTAAATGCTATTGCTATTGCTAATGAGGACTGGTTTTAAGTATCACTCATTCAGTGCTGCTGCAACTTAAAATAGTTGCTGAATGAATGGTTGGTAAGTGAGGATTACCTGTCAACATACAGGGGTTAATTTAAGTCAAAAGTTACTTCAAGTCAAGGAGTGGATTTATATACTGTATTAAGCCTGCCAATGAATGGTTTGGGTTGGTGTAGCATAGTGTAGTATATAATATCACCTTTTGGAGGGGGGGCGCAAGCAACCAGATCCATATGTGAAAGGTTCAGGTCAGCTACTTTATTGTGTTCTACCTATATTACAAGAATCTCTCCAGTCTGCTTCCCTTCCCTTGGGAACAAACAGATAAGGTCTCATGGAACCTGGAGGTCCAAAATTTAGGGGAATAACCAAGATGTGCAAATCTACTTATCAAGGTAGAGGAACAGGTGAAAAGAGGATAAACGACAATGTGAAATACTGGTATCAGCATTTTCCAGAGGCATCTTTTGAAATATTCTGATCCCTGGTTGAAAGAAGGCTAGATGATAGAACAGTCTACTCTTTGCCAGGGTAAATTCCAGACTTAACACAGGCAATCCTCCATGTCCGTCATAAATTATAAGCCACATGCACCTGTTATTTCTCTTCAAACATAACATTGCAAATGGAGATTGGGTTACATAGCTCCTTGAGCGAGTACTGGTCCTGTCACTTACTCTGACTGATAGATCAAATGTTCAGCATAGATTAAAAAAAAAGAGAGAAGTACCCAAAGATGGGACAATAATACTAGCACTTCCAGATCTGGGCTGTAAAACATCCAGATGTCCATTAGATGGCAACAAAGAAACACAGGAAAACTTAAATCTTTGCTGCCATCTAGTGGACCCTGATGTCAGGCTCCAAAAACCAAGAAAGTCGCTGAGTTTCTTCTAAGCAGTTTCCTTTATTGTTCCTCACCTATTGACAGAAATCTTGCCAAACTGAAGCAAAGTACTGTATTTGCATCATTAAAGATATACTCTGAGAAACTTGAGGAAGGAGCTGTCTTGACCCTCTTCCTCCCAACCATTTAAACGCTGCTGTCTCTTGTTTCTCTGGAATGCAGCCTGTCCCTCTTGGGAATCCTGACTACATTCTCATCACACCTGTAGACTTCTACACGTCAAAGCTGTCAGCCGTAACCCTGGTAGTTTGCTCACGCTATGCCAGATACACAGGGGGAAATTGCTAGAGAGAAGTGCTATGATAAGCAGAAGCAAGCCACAGGCTTTATAAAGTTACATATTTCTGGACTACATGTTTCCGTTCCTTATCAAATCAGGCACTCCCTTTAGGTCTATGTCTTTGGAGAAGTTGCAAGGAATGGCAAATTGTAAACATTGGTTTGATTTGTTTGAGAAGATAATCTGCTTGGCTTTAGCATTCTCCGCAGGCCTGGTGCATAATGCAAGGCCTTATCAGCAGGGGTGAAATCCAGCAGGTTCTGACAGGTTCTGGAGAACCGGTAGCGGAAATTTTGAGTAGTTCGGAGAACCAGCAAATACCACCTCTGGCTGGCCCCAGAGTGGGGTGGGAATGGAGATTTTGCAATAGCCTTCCTCCAGGAGTGGGGTGGGAATGGAGATTTTGCAGCACACCCATCAAGCCACACCCATGAAGCCACACCACGCCCACCAAGCCCCGCCCACAGAACCGGTAGTAAAAAAAAAATTGGATTTCACCACTGCTTATCAGAATAACAGAGTTGGAAGGGACTTTGGAGGTCTTCTAGTCCAACCCCCTGCTAGTGAGGTCATCTGGGTGAAAGAGACTGCTGAAAACTGGAAGCAAAGATAGCACCTTTGTCAACTAACAACTTTGATTAAGAGGCTGCAAGCTCACAAAAGCTATTATTTATTTGTCAAAGAAAGTGTTTCCAGACTTTACTGCTATAGACTAGCAATGGCTCTCCTCCCATAATGATGAACACTGGAGCTCGGTTGGGTTTGAGAGTTTAACCATTTTCCTCTCTTGTGGTTTATCAGGTACCCTCTTTCTCTGGATCTTCTGGCCCAGCTTCAATTCTGCCCTGATCACGGAAGAAGACAAAAAATGGACTGCCATCTACAATACCTACTTTGTCATGGCTACAAGCACCATTGCCGCTTTTTCTGTCTCAATGGCAACCAGCAAAAATGGAAAACTCAGCATGGTGAGACAGCAGCACCTGTTTTCTCAGCCAGAAGAGCAATATTCTTGATCCTGTCACCCTACAGATGTCAGGGCAAGAAGTTGCCACCCAGTGGGTCTGGAGAGGATCAAGTTGCACAACACTGGTGTAGAACAGCGTTTCTCAACTTTAGCCACTGTAAGCTATGTAGACTTCAACTCCCAGAATTCCCTAGCCAGCCATGCTGACTGGGGAATTCTGGGAGTTGAAGTCCACGTACCGTACCTTAAAGTTGCTAAAATTGAGAAACTCTGGTTTAGAATGAGTGAAGCTAGATAATTAGGTTGGGATTATTTTGAGTTTTTCCTCATCCTTTCCTCTTTCTCAGGACTGTGTTATCTTTTCTCAAAATCCCCCCCTCCTTAACTCTTTGGTCATTCCTTCTCCATTCCCATAGGTCAGGGGTCGGCAACCTTAAACACTCAAAGAGCCATTTGGACCCGTTTCCCGCAGAAAAGAAAACACCGGGAGCCACAAAACCCACCCCGTGCCTGACTATTTCCTGAGCGGCCACAGAACTAGCATATATAGTTGAATTAAACGTTCTGTTTTCTTCTGAGACTCTTCTTTTCTTGGATTTATCCGTGGTTGGCCTACTGGGGGTTGAAAAGCTGAATAAATTGCGTGTCAGTGGGTATCACACATTGGCGGTTGTGAAGCATATTTTGAGTGACAGGGAGCCACAGCAGAGGGATGAAAGAGCCACATGCGGCTCCAGAGCCGCAGGTTGCTGACCCCTGCCATAGGTCTACATTCCTTCCCTAAGATAAAGGGAGACACCATATGTACCACTCTGACCTCCTTGAAAGGCAAAAGGTGTCACAAGTACATAAATAAAATCCTGGTTCAAGATATTCCAAGGCTATTTTGTCTTTCATGAACAGAAAGGGGCCACTCAGCTTAAACCCCAAGCTCTGATTTCTTCTTTTGCTTTGTTTTTTTCAGGCTCACATCCAGAATGCTACGCTGGCAGGTGGGGTTGCCCTTGGCTTCTCTGCTTCCAACATCCAACAGCCTTGGATTGCAATGGTTTTGGGTCTGGCCGCAGGCACAATTTCTGTCCTTGGCATGGCCTATTTACAGGTAACCCTCCCTATTTTAAACCTTTTCATTGCTGGTTATGGAACAAGCAACTGGGATGCTTTAGAATTTTGGCTTTCTGGAGGAAATTTTCTTGAATATGTCCCGGATATGTGCTAGTCTTTTCCGTAGTTATGAAGATGCTCACACAGTCCACGTGGCCAAGGCCTCTGCATTCCACATTTCAGTGAAAAGTGGCATGCAGACTGTTCTATTTAAAGCCCTGCTTTGGGACTGCTAGAAAATTAATACGAGGGTAGGCTATATGTTTATAAATAAACATGGATTGTTGTAACTTCTAATTCAAAAACCTTATTGTGTGTTGCCTTTTCTACATTCCTCTTCCTATCAAACTCAGAAACACTTGGATCCAGCACTCAAAATCCATGATACTTGTGGAGTTCTTTACACTTTCGGCTTGCCCAGTTTGCTTGGAGGGATAATCCACGTTATTCTCATCCTAACAAACCACAGCAAGGACCTCTCAGTGTAAGCTGAATCTGCCCATTTTTAATATCCTTGATTAATTTTAAGAATCCTTGGTTGCTATCAGAGTCAATTACGTGTTGTATAATCAGGTGAAGGAGAATGCCTACAGAGAGGGATCTGGTGTGATGGACTGTAGCAGTGGTGAAATCCAATTTTTTTTACTACCGGTTCTGTGGGCGTGGCGTGGTGTGGCTTGGTGGGCGTGGCAGGGGAAGGATACTGCAAAATCCCCATTCCCACCCCACTCCAGGGGATGGATACTGCAAAATCCCCATTCCCTCCCCACTCCAGGGGAAGGATATTGCAAAATCTCCATTCCCACCCCACTCTGGGGCCAGCCAGAGGTGGTATTTGCCGGTTCTTCAAACTACTCGAAATTTCCGCTACCGGTTCTCAAGAACCTGTTAGAACCTGCTGGATTTCACCCCTGGACTGTAGTGAAATGGTAGTTTCCCAGGAAGGGGGGAGCACATTCCAAGGAGAAGGGCAGGACAAGTAACGGTAGCAGCACAGCCTGGAGCTGGATTGGAACAGAGTCAGGATCTCTCAGAGTATATCCATTAGGGTGAGAATAGTATTGGTTTAGTCTGGCAAGATTCTGTCTATTGGATATAAGAAAATAAAGAACTGAACTTTGGCTGGAGTATTCTACGTTGTTCTAGCATTGAGCCTGTCAGATTTTATTCTTCTTGTTATGTTGGATCAGTCTGGAAAGACCCATATACAACTTCCTTCTCAAACGTGGAAATCCTTAGGTGACTTTGACTCAGTCACTCTATTCTCACAAGCCTAGAATTAACTTCAGGTTTTGGAAAAAGTATATTTGGAAGTTCATATATGAGGTTTTTTGACATTATTTTATTGATTTTTAATTTTCCCTACAAGATAGCTGACCTCCATTATCTTTGCACACCTGCAGTAGTTAGGCATGTTTCAGGAAATATTCAGTTTAAACAGCTATAGGCAGGGGTGAAATTCAAAAAATTTTCCCTACCGGTTCTGTGGGCGTGGCTTGGTGGGCATGGCATGGGAAGGATACTGCAAAATCCCCATTCCCTCCCCACTCCTGGGGGAAGGATACTGCAAAATCCCCATTCCCTCCCCACTCTGGGGCCAGCCAGAGGTGGTATTTGCCGGTTCTCCGAACTACTCAAAATTTCCACTACCGGTTCTCCGAGCTACTCAAAATTTCCACTACCAGTTCTCCAGAACCTGCCAGAACCTGCTGAATTTCACCCCTGGCTATAGGGAAATAGTTGAGACCTGGAGAACTCCTGGGTGTACCATACCCAAGGAAGTATGGTGTCCTCAAGAAAGTTTGAGAAATACTGAAACTGTTCATAAGGACTACCAGAGATCATATTTAGAAAGCAGAAGCTGACTCTCCCTCCCCCCTCCTTTTACTGTTTTGAACATTTCTCTGTCTTTATGAACCTTTACAGATTTGGTTATTCAGCTTTAATTGAAGTTGGTGCACTCAGCTTGAGCCTATGCCTCAGTCTATTCAGTGGTCTGCTTACAGGTCTGTATCACAAAACCACTTCACTGTCAGTAGAACATCAACAACAAGCGTTTTATTGGGTCTGCAATTGTCCTCCAAGATTGTCCAATTTTTAGGGGACAAATCACTCCTCTAAAACTTGTATTAAAATCTGAATTTAGTGAAGCTAACATAGATCAGATTCTTTCTGATAAAAGGACCTGGATTTCTTGGAAATTCAGTTTCCAAGGAAGTTTGTCAGATGTGGTGGCGGAGATTAAAACTACTCCCATCCTATACTGGTTACTGACTATCCAGCTGATGGATTTCTTGAACATTTTATAGCACTTATACTTATATACCATTTTCACCATTCCTTACGATGGGGACAAAAAAGCCCGAGATTTTAAAAAGTGGGATAATTCATAAACCAAGTTTTGCACAACTGGGCATTTGTTTAGGGAACCCAGCAAACATATGGTTATTTTGTTTCAAATCCTGCCATATATTTACAGATCCTTATCTGTATTTTGGCAAAAATCATCTCTCTAAAAGGGTATTGTAGAGTTTAAAAATGGCTAGGGGGATGCTGTGGCGCTATAGTCCAGTTTTGTTTAAATTCAATGAAAAGTAAATTACATATAATTATCTATGGTGTATTTTAATCATTTTCCATCCTGTTACATGAGCAAATTTATATTGATGGCAACGTTTGGCAGGATCTGGGGGTCTCCATTGCTTATGGATTAGAAAACACTTTAGGGGGGGAAAAAACTGCAGTTCAGATTTGGATAAAGGGGAAAGCAGATGAAGCAAAGGGACACTTAGGGAGATTGGAGATGTAGAATTAGATGGAAGCTAAAAGACCCAAAATGCAGTGATTTGGCTGGGTATCATTCACAGGGATAAACTGTAGAAACTTTTTGCAGTTGTTCAGATTTTGAATGCAGGTCTGGTTTCAACTTATTTTTATAGGTCTCATTTTAACTTGCAAATTATGGAAAACGCCTCCTGTAACAAAGTACTTCGATGATCAAGTTTATTGGGAGGTAGGATTATATTTTATAGTTTTGTGTCCTTGTACAGATTAGGATTCAGAAGGTCAGCTTTACATAAAGATCTTATTCCTTTTTGCTTCTTGACAGCAGAGTTACACTGAGCCGAATGTCTTAGAATATGAGCTATTTTACTCATACATTGTTCAACTAAAGCCAGAAAAAAAAAAGAAATAAAGCCCCAGAATGTCTAGATCCAATTCATCCAATGGACAGTGGTGTTTGATTTTGGCTTAGTGTGTTATGCAGAGTCAGTCAATAATCATAGTCAAACAAACCATACAGATCATACTGAATGCTACCATATTAAAAAGTTCAGAACCAAATCTTTCTCATTGATGAATACATGAATATGTAATATGAATATGTTACAACCACCCTACTTGTTTCTCATTCTTTTGGCTATCTAGAATCAGATCCCACATGAATGTAATCTGCCTGATTTGGTGTTAATGTGTTGTGGAAACCTAGTAATTTTCATTTGTAAGCTACGCTTATGGCTAAGCATGTGAATTAGCTATGTAGGGGGATTCAGGAATTTTACTTAAGCAAGCAAGATTTGTATATATCTCACACTTCTGCAGAATGAACTCTCCACTATATATAAATCCATCCTAATTAGTTGCATTTAAGAGTGCATTACTGAGATAGAAAACAATATTAAAAAAAATATCTTTTTTTTATATTTAGTTCCCCCACTTAGCTGTTGGATTCTGAACACCATCTTCAGGAGGGCAGCAAGTTACACAGCTAAGAGACTTTCTCTCTGATGCCACAAGAATGCATGAAAAAGAGACTTATTTGCTTTATTAAATTCGCCAGAATATTTGGTAAGCATTTAGTATAAAATACTTGCTTGTAAGGCTAAAATGAATATGCCAAGTGTTTCTTTAAAAAAAAATATCTTTATATTCTAGGGGCTTTTAAACACTTAAATAATGTAAGTGGAAAGTGAAGATTAAATATTATATGTGAAACTGAGTCCAGTCATACCATTCTCACTGTGTTTATATACAGTGTTTTTCACAGTCATGGAGATCATGTATTACTCTAAGCCAGCGGTTCTCAACCTGTGGGTTGCGACCCCTTTGGGGATCGAACGACCCTTTCACAGGGGTCGCCTAAGCGCACGCTAGCCTGCCATCTTGGTGCCACGCCCCCTTTGTCACCTCATCGCGTGTGGAGAGAGGGCGGGGTGGGGGTCGCGGCGGCGGGGCGGGGGCCGTGGCATTAGGAAGGTTGAGAACCACTGCTCTAAGCTGTCATATGGTTTGGTTTAGCATCCTGTGTCAAGAGTGCTTTGATTAAAAAATATATATATATTAAACCAATGGACAAATCAGACTACGGATTCCTTTCCACAACTGAGAATTGACTTCCCTGCAAAGTCAGAAGGTTGCACAGGACATTCCTTATACAGCCTTCTGCAAATAGCACCTTCCAGCCATGTTGGAAAACGACACTGTGCAGGGAAGGCAGGGTGTGTATTTGAGGAAAAAGCTAGTCTTTCCATTATGGATATGCTTTTGCTAAAATTCAAAAACTTCGCAAAAAATTGCAAGAAGAAAGTCGCATTAGAAATACAATAAGAGTATATTTCTATTACATTTTATGCACATAAGTAATAACCTTCATATACAAGCATTCCACATACACTGTCAGTCAAGTATTTCACATTAAAAAAACCCAGCACTTATACCCCCGAATAAAGGAACGGTAAAAGATACATGAATATTAAGGTATAACAAAAACATTCAGTAAGAGGGCAGTAAGAGTTCCTCTTCTATCTCAGCTTAATCACAGGCTACAATATTTAATGTCAAAAAGCCAAGAGTAGAAAAGTCTCAAGTTGAAAGGAACAAAAATGGAAATGTGTATCATGATTTTAAAACGTGGACAGTTTTCTTTTTTTGCTGATAGCAGAGCACTAATATTACAAAATAGCAATTAAAAATAGCAGGTGAGACGCTCCATGTCACTTATTGCCACAAATCCTCAGTGCGACCAAATTTAAACACCAGACCTCTGTTAAAAAGAAAGACAAATTATTAGATACATGGATGTCAGAACCCTCATATTAAAAAGAGCAGAACAGGAAAGATTTCCTTCAATCACAGATTAATATAGCTCCTGTCATTTCAATGGTTACTTTGACTGCTTTGCTGTGCCACTACTAATATACTATTAATACTTTAAAGAAATATTTTTCAGCCTCAGCACTTAAGATGTGTGAACTTCAACTCCCAGAATTCCCCAACCAGTGTGCTTGGTGGAGAATTCTGGGAGTTGAAGTCCAAGCATCTTAAAGATGATGAGATTATTATTATTATTATTATTTATTAAATTTGTATGCCGCCCAACTCCCAAGGGACTCTGGGCGGCTCACAACAATATAAAAAACCATTAAAAGAAACCATAATAAAAACAATTAGAGATGGAGAAACACTGCTTTGCAGGCAAAGAGATTCCATAAAGGAATGTTCTGATTGCTGAAAAGGCAATCCAGTGTGGGAAGGAAATAAGACAGGCCAGAAAAGAAGCCATGATGGTAAAAGTACATTACACAGATAAACTTTCCCCATTTTATGGCCTACATTGACTAGCTGAGATCCCCCCATCATTTCCCCCCCACAAAGGAAACATGATCCGAAAGCTTGCTTTTCCACCCTCAAGTGTATTGAACCCACATCACAATGCTTGAATAGGCCCTACAGCCAAAAGCACCCTTAGTATATTCAAAATCCATTTTAGTAAATGGCTAGTTTCATACTGCCAATTCCTAAAGTGGTTTCTTCATTTTTGGCTTAATACCTTCTGGGAATAAGGCAAAAATTTGAACTAAGCCATAGGTCGTTCATTGAACAAATGAACGACCTATGGCTTAGTATGATGTGTAAGGCAAATAAGTGCAAGTTTCAGAGAGTTTGGTCCTTCTCAGATAATCAAGCTTAGTTTTGTTGGAATAGAAATGTAAAGAGAAAAAGGCCCTGAAATCAAAATTTTGCTGCTCAAATGGAACACAATCAAAGCTTAGTGTAAGGAAAGTATGGAGCCTGCACTCTTTCTGGCATGCTCAGTCCAACTGCATTTCTAAATGCTATCTATAGTGTCAATAATTTGCACTGTTTCTTTTTGCTATGGCTTACAGGTGTTTCACTATATAAAATATACCTGAAATATGGACATGCAGCAGAGTTAATAAAATAGCAAGTTTGGTGTGTGCTTATAAAAAAGCTTATATTGTTGCCATAAATGTCTCTCTCATTTCCTCATTTTCAAAATCAAGCATCACCCCCATTTCTTTGGACAAATAAGGATTTCTTAGGCATATAAGCTATCCTTATCTTGAAAACGTCTTTAGATGCCTTTCTCTAGAAAAAGATAAAGAGGAACAGCCTTGTCCTGAATCAGATTGAATATTATTTCAGATGGAGGATACAAGGGGTAACCTAAGCTTCCATTTTATTAATATATCTTTGAATGAAGATATGTTCTTAGTGTAACTTCAGAAAAACTTTATTTCATCAGATTCTGCTGCTGGTTCTTGTTTGATATTGTTATTTGATTTGTTTAGTTTTGCTTTTATACTTTTATTCGGTAAAGATTTATATTTACTGCCCATCTTTGACATTACAATTTTAACTAAGGTGGTTGTTGTGTATTTCAATAAAAGGCACTCTATAAATACATTTTTATGATTAGTTTTGTTGGCTCAGTAAGCGTTTTATTTTAATTAGCATAAAAGAGAACGATGATATAAATATCCCAAATAAATCTTTTTTAAAGCATTCCAATTTTATAAGTTTTATGGTAATGCTCCCACACATCAGTGCTAAAATTTATATCAGTATCATAAACTGGTTCAGTTTTACCACTGCCTTCAATCTTTTTTAACAACTACTTACACAGGGCTTCCAAAAATACCCAGGTTGATATATATAATAGATTACCACACTAGAAAATAGATGAGCATAATAATGTACATAATAAATACAAATAAAGAATGGAAAGCATTCTTACCCAAAGAAAATAAAAGCATTTTGAAAGAAGACTGCTATTCCTGGATAAACTGGTGGTTTGCCTTGTTTGTCTGTGGAAAAAAGAATTATTTTACCAGGTTCCTAAAGTTTATTATTAGCATCTTCCCACACCAGTGTACTTTATTTTCTCAATGCTAAATGTATTAATAGATGGCTTCTGATGATGCCATTTTTATCAGAATCTGGCAAACAGTTTTTAGGAATGCATCTAACAGTTTTATTTAGGAATTTATTTACTTGCAAAATTTGATACTGTGTTTCTATCATGATAATCTTTTTGCTAGCTTTTTAATTGACACAATTAAAATATTGTTCAAGGCATTCTATTTCAAACTTCAGGAAGTAATTACACACTGAAAAACAAACCAGCAAAAATATGAGTTGAAATGGTAGAAAGATGGAATATAAATAAACTTCCTCAAAGCAAATCTCATTCTGCTAGGGAAGATAACTCTGTAAATATGCCTACGATCACATTCTAAAGAATATATTTCTTATATACAATAGTTTCTACAAAGATGTTAAGGATGAGCTTTCACAACTCAGGATTCTCTGAAGCCATGTTCATATAACATATTAAAGCACAATATGATTTGTGTATATTTAAAACTCAGCCCATTGTGACTTATACTATAAATATAATAGATTTCGTGTCTGTGTGAACACAGCCTAAAAATTTTAAAGAAAAAGACAGTGGTAATATAACTGTATTGAGCCTCCAGGAAAGAACTATCTTTATATGAGAGAAGAGATTTATACAATGCCATGATTTCTCATTTCCAATGGAATTTTAGAAGAGCTTCACACAGAGAAAAAAGATACAGTCCTTTTCCAGAGAAGACTACAATTTCAACAATGTTTCTTACCATTGATAACATAGCCTCCAAAGAGAACCCACATTGATGCAATCAGGGATCCAAATGCCAACATAAAACCGATGAACAGCCAGATGCGAGCACCTTAATGTACCCAAAGATAACCTCATTATTTTCAAAATAAATAAGTTCAACATTCATGACACAAACAGATTTCCTTGCTTTGTATGGCAACACCTGTGGACTGTTAGGAATTTTCTATGACCAAAACCGTAAAAATGTATTCCCCCAATGTACAAACGTAGCACATTATGTTTTCAAACACATCCCTTTAGGAAAAGAAGCTTTTTTCACTGCATCTCCTTAAAAGCAAATTTTGAAATATTTTGAAAATTTTGAATACTGGGCTGGGAAACTCTATCTCCAATCCTCTGCATAACCAAAATAGCTATGTAAAGATATACAGTAGATAGCCTAAGAGTTAATTATTGGAACTCATTTTAAACACAATCATTCTCCTAGAAGCAGAGGGAACAAAACCACAGTCTAAATCAATTAGCATGGCATATAAATTGCTAATATAGGAGAATCGGGCCTCAAAATAAAATGGCAGATACATTATTTTAAAATGTAACTGAATTTTCTCCGCAAAATTAGGAATATGATCCAGCTTGCTAAATGAACAGAATAAAGGAGAATTATTATTTCTCATCCATGACAAAAAAATGAATTTGTAAATAGATGGGAAAGAGGCCATCAGCATTTATTTTTTTAAAAAAAAATTAGCTTTCTTTCCATTGTGATATAAATAATAAGAGAAAAAATGTTTACCTGTTTGCCCAAGGCACCCTTCACTGTAACTGTCCCCACGCACTTGACCGTTGGAGACGGCATTGATCCTACACAAACAACACAGAATGGAATTTGGCATGAGCATTGAGAATTCAGCAACTGATGACATATTGAAGTGTCTGAAATATTAACTTTGCATTATATTGTTCCGCTTCTTGCAGTAACAGCATGAGGCAGACCAGAATTATTATCCCTATGTTGCAAAAGGAAGAAGGGTGAAGGCAAAAACCTGCTAGTACCATCTAGCTTTTTCATGACACAAGTCAGCCTTCAGGCACTTCTGAGCCTAATTTTTCACTACTATGGCAATGCGGTACCCAATCAGGAATTTTCATCTGAAACTGGGACAACTGTGGGCAATATGTAGCCTTCCAGATGTTCTACCTAAACTCCAAGCAATCTCAGCCCATTGCCCATAAAAGTCATTTATTTATTTATTTATTTATTTTATTTATTTTATAAAATTTATATGCCGCCCAACTCCCGAAGGACTCTGGGCGGCTTACATCATAAAAAATAAAACATATAAAAACAATTTAAAAAAGAAAGGGGAAAAAAAACAAAACCCCAACTATATTTAAAATAAAACATTCACACAACCATGCATGGGCCAATCAGAACAACTAACAACACAAAGTCACAACCACCATCCTCCTTTTTTTTTTTTTTACAACCTAATTAAAAAGAAAGGGGAAAAAAAACAAAACCCCAACTATATTTAAAATAAAACATTCACACAACCATGCATGGGCCAATCAGAACAACTATTGGCCCCAGGCCTGCCGGAAAAGCCAGGTCTTAAGGGCTTTACGGAAGGCCAGTAAGGTGGGGGTAGTACGGATCTCGGGGGGTAGTTGGTGCCACAGAGTCGGAGAGGCTACAGAGAAGGCCCTCCCCCGCGGGCCCGCCCGCCGGCACTGCTTAGCTGAGGGGACCTGGAGGAGCCCAACCGTGTGGGATCTTACCGGTCACCGGGAGCTAT
>QLTV01001686.1:1933396-1943961 GCA_003457575.1 Thermophis baileyi | reverse complement strand
CATCTGCTCTCTCCTCCAAGATTAAATCCCGGACGAGAGGGGCTTTGTTCACAATCGATCTGGCATTAAGCAGCAGCAGCCTGAGGCCAGGCCCCTGAAAACCCAAGTCACCAGAAGGGTCAGAACAGGCAATCGCTTTGATACAGCGAGTACTAGTTCTCCACACATGGTCTGCCCTTCGGTTCCCGCCATACCTACCTCTCCCAACCACCACTGGGATGCTCCGACCCGCCACCCTCCTTGAGATCCCATACCCCACCTCACTGCCCCCCCTCTATCCGGCAGGCCGACAATATCATTCATACCAAGCCCAGGGTCAGATCTGGGCCCCCATCTGCTTCTGTTAGTACACTCAGCAGAGGGGGCTCCATTTCCCTCCCCCGGCTCCCCCATTCTCACCAACACAACCAATCAGACATACTCTTCCATTCACAGTCAAACCAGACAACCCACCACATTCACACACAAGGTAGCACATTTACACTAAGGTAGCTATATCTCATAACAAAATAAACCTAGGGCTTGGTTAAACTGAGTATTAATTCAGCATGATTAAATTACAGAACATTCAATTAGATGTTGAATATCAGGCATTAGATTTGAACATATATTTCAACACAAATTCTAAAGAAATATTTTTAACATTGGGATGGAAATGTTACCTACATTAGGAATGCAACTGTAGCTATAACTCCACAAGCATGGTATGAATGGTTGAACTCTGCTGAACCTGGATATTTGACAGCAGCATCTATTATAATCCACCACCCTGTAAAAAACTGAACACATTTCCATTATCAGCATCATCAACACAATGCTTATCTTTTATCACTACTCACACAGACATTAAAATAACAATATTCCAGAGACAATGAGAAAAGATTACAAAGAACACAAACACTTTGTTGGCCCCAAGAAACAATACTTTTATAGAAGATTATTAAAAGATAAACTGCATTCTAAATTTACTGAATTAGATCAATACATTTCAAGGTGGACCTATGGATTCCTTCATATTATGCATGTAAAATATTCATAATAACAATAAAGATTTTTATATTACCTAGTAGTTTAGTTTAGTTTACTTTATTGATTAGCCCTTGGGCCATATCAAAGTGCAGAGTTCCAGATGTAATGTAAGGCATGTTAATGTACAAATAAGAATTAAACATACACACCAGCACACCAGCTGCAATAGAAGCTATTGTATTTCGTTTTTCTCCCCAGTCAACACACTCGGAGCATCTAACATTTTCAAGGAACCCAGACATATTTCAATCCTCTGAAAAACCTAGGCGAGAAAATGAATGTAATTTTTCTTTCTCTGGTTTTGTTTTAAATGTGTGGGTTTTTTTAATGTACTAACTGTATTTACTGCTTTCAAAGTGTTAGAATCCAAGATGCATATAAAAATGTGACAGATATCTTTAGGCATATATGAAGTACACATACACAGAGATCCAGAGGTGCTGAAACACGTATCTCAGCTGTGCTGTTAAGTCTCCAGATGCATTTGACTATAAAATATGCTGTTAACAAGCAAATGTTTACCATCAGCAAACTGCTTTTTTTAAACAAAAACAGATGATCACACAATTGAAAATATCCCACTTACAACTTCCTTTACTGGACAGATTTTCAGCAAACTCAGGATAAAAACTCCTCCATCCAAAAAAGTGTGCAAATACAGTTATTCACATACTCTTCAGATCACTTTTGCTTAATACAATGGAAGTTTTCTCAAATGAACACAAAGTTTGGCCTTCATATCAACAAAATGGCTACATTGCAACAAACACAAAACTCTAATAACAACTAGAGCCCCACTTTTCAAACATCCACAAGGAAACTTCAGTACCCCAGTTGGTGAACATTATTCACAGATCAAAAATAAGCTGCCCCAAATGCATAGCAATCTGAAACAGTCTTGACTGTTCTACTGAAATAACTATGGAGATTCTCAGTCACCCAGTCACGGTTGTCCCAAAGGTGCTTTTCCAAAAGGCAACTGAAGAAGCTTCTTGGATGAGAAGCGAAACGTCTTCAAGGAAAAACGAAGTCCAGTTGCCTTTTGAAAAAGCATCTTTGAAAAGCATCTTTTCATCTACTGAAATAGTTCTTACTTTTCTATACGGGTTTTATTGTGAGGCTAAAATACTCCCATTTCCTACCATAAGAGCAGCACCACTCACACATCCTGTTGGATTTATCCCAAAAAGCACACTGTTTAATTCAATTAACCCACTGTTCTCTAGGTCCACACAACATACATCATTATAATGTATAATTGCCAGCGACATTTTAGTGGAGTTTTTGTATACCAGGCTAACAAAAAAAAAAAAAATCCCCTTACTAAATCAATCACGATTACATATACCTGAAAATCCCAGTTACTGAACCCTAAAAATTTCCACTCTCTTTGGGATTGCACAACAGAATACACCAATGTTTTGTAATCTAATCAGGTTTAGATAGAGGTGTGGGGACTTCAACTCCCAGAATTCCCCAGTCAGCCATTGGGCCGACGCCGTTTGGCTCTACGCAGCAGTCGAACCCCCAAGCGGACTCATTCAGTCCCAGAGTTAGGCGGGTCGTGTGAGCGAAGGAGCGCGGCTCTCCAAACGCTCAGGCCCTGCTTCCGGGGGGGAAATCGCTCGGGCGACCCGAGGCTCTCCAGCCCCGCGGTTACACCCACGCCGGTCAGTTCTAGCACCGGGCTGCGACCCTCTCGGGCACATCCAGACTCTTCGCTGGAGGCCGAGGGGTTCCCCCCTCTCCTCACTTACCGCCCTTCGAGCGCCTTGGAAAGGTAGCCGGCGCGCGCTCAGCTGACTGCGGGCGTCGCCAGCGCTAACCCCGCCTTCTCCCTGAGATAAACAAAAGCGGGGCCGGCTCAAGAACCCGTATGCTGGAAAGGCCGCATCCAGGATATCTCGTCTTGCGCAAGCGCTAACTCGGCTCGCCCGCTCGTACGTGCGCAGGCGTTCTCGAGCTCCCGCTTGCACCAGAGCTTTGGGGCTGCGCATGCGCCCCCAAGTGGCGGGGCTCGAATTGGCAGCCAGCAGCAGGCTGCGCAGGCGCTCTGCCCAAAACGGAGACGTTTGGTGGTGTCTGTGTTTTGAATCTTTTTTAAAAATCGAAACAACTATTCTGATATGTCAAGGTCAAATCAGTGGTGGGATTCAAATTTTTTTACTACCTGTTCTGTGGGCGTGGCTTGGTGGGCGTGGCTGGGAAAGGATACTGCAAAATCCCCATTCCCTCCCGATCAGCTGGGACTCGGGAGGCAGAGAATAGATGGGGGCGGGGCCAGTCAGAGGTGGTATTTACCGGTTCTCCGAACTACTCAAACTTTCCGCTACCGGTTCTGCAGAACTGGTCAGAACCTGCTGAAACCCACCTCTGGGTCAAATCTAGAGTGGGAGGCAAAACTCTGGCATTTTAAAAAGTGGCAATTGCCCCCACAAATGCGCTTAAGAATGACACCTAACAAAGGCAAGGAGGAGAGTGCAATTTATGAGAATGTTTCTGAAAGATTCCCGATGTCTAATTCCCTAGTACATACAGGATTGCAAGTCGATTTGTGTAGGTTTACTTCCCCCCTCCCCCTGTAAGGTAAAGTAATCAAATGTATTTCCTTGAATAAACTACAACACTGTTTGGCGTTTTCTCCACCTGGGCGCCAAAGCACCCTCATATAACCTTTGCTCACACAGAGCTGGTTTTATCTCCTTCCCAGTCCCCTTTTTAAACCTTGTACCAATTTTTCTTATGTAGCCATTTTTCCCCTTAATCCTGAACTGAGACATGGTGTGCAAAATTTATTCCGATTTCTACCCATTTTTCTGTGACCAAATAAGCTAACAATAAACAGCAAGCCAAAGAACCTTCAAGACCACTTCCACCAACACTGACAGGGCAAGTCACTAGAATATAAATAGAGCAAACACCACTTCTTGCTTGCACTGATGATGTTCCCTAGTTTGGGTAATGAAAGGTCTACAAGCTCAGAGAGCACCAAGTTCATTTCAACCCTGAGCTACAAATATTTTCCTTTATTGGTATTAGCCAGCCAACAACTCAAAGTTCCTTTCTTAAGCAGCATAATAGGGAAGCATTGCATTCAGTTGTGGTCGCCATGATGTAAAAAAGATGTTGAGACTCTAGAAAGAGTGCAGAGAAGAGCAACAAAGATGATTAGGGGAGTGGAGGCTAAAACATATGAAGAACGGTTGCAGGAACTGGGTATGTCTAGTTTAATGAAAAGAAGGACTAGGGGAGACATGATAGCAGTGTTCCAATATCTCAGGGGCTGCCACAAAGAAGAGGGAGTCAAGCTATTCTCCAAAGCACCTGACAATAGGACAAGAAGCAATGGGTGGAAACCAATCAAGGAGAGAAGCAACTTAGAACTAAGGAGAAATTTCCTGACAGTTAGAACAATTAATCAGTGGAACAATTTGCCTCCAGAATGCTCCAACACTGGACGTTTTTAAGAAGATGTTGGATAACCATTTGTCCAAAGTGGTGTAAGGTTTCCTGCCTAAGCAGGGGGTTGGACTCTAGAAGACCTCCAAGGTCCCTTCCAACTCTGTTATTTCTAGTTCTACATTGCCTTTATAATACACAGTGCATGAAGAGAAACCAAATGGCCCATAGACTATATTTGTAGACTATAACATCTGCCATCTATTTGACCTTATTTTATTTATTAATGTAATCTGTTTACATGGCCACAGTAGTAATTCTGAGTGGCTAACAGGATTAAGCACTCAGTGCAAATTGAACAATAATATAAACATATAATAGCAGAGAACAAAAGTTATCAATACATTCCCATAAATCACAGAGGCCCAATTAGCCACCTGACCGCCTACGCATGAGTAAACATCCCTGTTTTAAAACTTTTTGAAATGCCAGCAGGTTTGCTGGCATATCTAATCATGAGAAAATGTGCTTTGGCTTGGAGGTGGGGCCTATGAAAGCCACACCCCATAGGACGAAATACAGGTAGTCCTCAACTTACGACCACAACTGAGCCCAAAATGTATGTTGCTAAGTGAGAAATTTGTTAAGTGAATTTTGCCCAATTTTACGTCTTCCCACTTTTGTTAAGCGAATCACTGCAGTTGTTAAATTAGTAACACCATTGTTCAGTGAAACTGGCTTCGCCATTGAATTTGCTTGTCAGGAGGTCACAAAGGGTGATCACGTGACCTCAGGATACTGCAACGGTCATAAATGTGAATCAGTTGTCAAGCATCTGAATTTAAATCACGTGACCATGGGGATGCTGCAACAGTCGTAAGTGTGAAAAATGGTCACAATTTTTCAGTGCTGTTGTAACTTTGAATGGTCACTAAGTGAACTGTTGTAAGTCGAGGACTACCAGCACAGCACAATACAGGTAGTCCTCGAATTACAACCACAACTGAGCCCAAAATTTGTGTTGCTAAGTGAAACATTTGTTCAGTGAGCTTACCCCATTTGGTGACTTTTCTAGCCACGGTTGTTAAGTGAATCATTGCATTTGTAACATGGTTGTTAAGTGAATCTGGATTCCCCACTGACTTTCCTTGTCAGAAGGTCGCAAAAATCACATGACCCCAGGAAACGGCAACCGTCATAAATGTGAGTCAGTTGCCAAGCATCTGAGTTTTGATCGTGTGACCATGGGGATGCTGCGACGGTCATAACTGTGAAAAACGGTCATAAGTCACTTTTTCCAATGCCGTTGTAACTTTGAACGGTCACTAAATGAACTGTTGTAAGTCGAGGAATACCTGTACACAGGGAGGGAGGGAGGGAGGGAGCAGAACCCTGTTTCTACGGTGAAGATCCAGGCCCTGCCCACACTGTAGTACGCATGCGCAATAACGCCATTGACAGACAACGGGCGCGCGCTTTACCCGCGCTCTTCGCTAGGCTCTTCTGGAAGCTTCTGGTTCCTTCAGTCGGAGTCGGGCGCTCGAAGGTTGTGTTTGCGGCGGCCGTTACTAAAGGGGAGCCAATTGAACGCGCTTTTTCTTCTTTTTTCTTTTCTCCTCCTCAGGAGTCTTGAGCGGCAGCCGAGTGGGCTTTTTTTTTTAACCTATTTCATCGTTGGCGGGAGGAATTCGGAGTGTTTTTTTTTCCAGGCGTTTCCTCGTCTCGGCTTTTTTTGCTCTAATGGCAGTGACTGACGAAGCCGAGCTCTCCCCTCAGGGACCTCCGCAAAGCCAGTAAGTCCTTATTCGGCTTTTAAATTTTTTTAAAAAATCTTAGACAACCCCCCCCCACACACACCAAAAAAAAAAAAAAAAAGAAAATATTGTTCTGCTTTGGGCGGGCGTCGTCGTAATATTACCTCGGCACGAAGGCTACGTTCACCCAAGGTTAAGCCTGATTTAACCCCGCACGTCCTTCCTGAGATTAACGCTGCACCTAAAAGGCCTGATGGAGGTATCGGCTTTCCACCTCGCTCCAAGAAGCTGCAGGGCGCGTCTTTCGGGGCATTAAGATGATCGTGTTGAAATGTTGAAGAGAAGATTTTGCTCACCCCTTAGTTAATTGTCTATTGTTGTTTATGGCGGGGGTGGTGGTGGTGAGGTAAGCTTGCCCTGGGCTCCCCTTTGACCAGCCTTGTCTGTAAAAAAAAAAAAAAATCGGTCGAAGCTGCTCGAGGTGTGTAAAATTAGACAAACAATGTAAAAAAAAAAAAAAAAAAATCGGTCGAAGCTGCTCGAGGTGTGTAGATTTCTCTATTGGGTTTGCCTTCGTTAAAATCTGCCCGCAAAGCCCACCTTTTTCGCGTGGCCCTTGATTTGTTTGGTAAAATCGCTCTGTAACTCGTCACTGGCCGTAAAATTCAGTTCGGTTCTGAAATTTTTTATTTGGGAAATCCTGTACCAAGCCTGTTTTCGTAAAAATAAGGGCAAATTGCTTTGGTTTATACAGAAATTGTACCTAATTTCTGCTAGTATCAGGTTTTAATGGGCAATTTAAATTGTAGTTTAATTTGTGGTTAAACAAATGTCTTAATTTCTTCCTATCTTTTCCTTTGTTATCCTCCCATTATTTGGCTATAAACTTGAAGGAGCGTTGGATTACGTTTGTCTACCCGATTTTTTTTTTAAAAAAAAACTCTGGTCCTTCTGGTCTTGGTCTTTTTTGCCTAATGCGTTTGTTTAAAATCATAACCAAAGGCATTGAGTATATTTACAATAACCAAATATAGGATTAGGTAAAGTATTGCTAATCTGTGGGCAAGAAGGAGAAATGGTTAAATTCTAACAACCAAGTACTCTCTAAGCTGCACCTTAACACAGGGAAATTAAGAACCATCTAGCCAAAAGTTTAATATGAAATTTTGTGCTGATTGGGTTTGCATATGGCTCGTAGTTGCTTTGTGGTTCAGTGCTGTACAAAGCCAGAGTGATTAACATGGCTTGGTATACTGTGCAAATTTTGGTAGCCTTTTAATTTGATGATTTAGTTAAAAATGAATATTGCAGGTGGATGATAGATGAATTGGCTGAACACAATTGATTTTCCCCCATGTACTGTTTATAGTACCTCAAGGTGTGCTTGAATGCTTACACTAATGTCAGTGCGATTTTACAGTGCATTTCATTGCAAACTACAGTACTATGAAATAAATCTCAGTGTGATGTTACTAGGAAAAATACCAATGTTTTTGCATTAGGAAGAGGCTGATCTAGTTATAAATTTGATTGAGAATCTTAAAACTCTTTTACAGGAATCCTCACCAAATCAATGGAAGTTGCAAGAAGAAAGAGATTTCTGTGGCACTTAATGGTAATTTCTTTTCAACAATGAATTGGTTTATGCTGACTTAATGCTTTATAGCTAGGATATTTGTAGTTGTTTGAAATTCTGAGAGGAAAACAGCAGAGTACAATCTTTCTAAATATGCAGCAAATTTATTAAAAATGATGAAAGTGAAAATAAGGAGAAAAGCAGATGTATAGAAGGAAAGAGTTGTGTTTATAGCAGGATGGACTCCATAGCAATGATGTGTTGCTAAAATGGCTGTTACGTCACAGCTGCATTTTGACTAAGTGCAGATAGAATCTTAATCTGTTTTGTGTTAGTACTAGTGAAACAGGTGTCTGAGTAAATTGCTTAGGCTTGTCTCCTAAATACTTGATTATTGCTAGGATTTGAGTAAAATTGGAATATAGTTCTAGTGATGGTTATAAAATGGAATATGAAATAAGGCAGTTTTGAAAGACATAAGTAGTAGGAGAAATGTAAGTTTACGGTGTTGAGGTTTTCTAAAACTTTTTTTTCAATCTAAAGTAATTGGGACTGGACAGCAGAAGGGACATGTTCTAAAATTTCTGAAAAGCAGAAAGTGAGCAAGAAGACAGATGAGATGACAGGATTCATGGATGACTTGACTCTGAGCTCACCTAAAGGGAGATCTCCATCATGTTCAAGGAACAGCTGTATCAGGCGATCCTCCTCTGTATCTTCCAGTGATTCATCTTACAGTCCTACTTCAAGTATTTCATCTTTCTGCACAAGCTGGAGTAGATCAAGGAGCAGATCAAGATGACATGCTAAAAGGATTTGTTCTCGTAGATACAGAGGATACTCAAGATCTTATTCCAGAAGTCACTTAAGATCACACAATTACAGATACCGGGAAAGATCCCATCTTAGATATTACAGAAGACATCCTAGCTCATGTCCAATATATCAATCATGGAGCAGATCTCCTATTAGATCATACTATCACAGGTCTTACTCCAGAAGTACCGTAGATCAAGAAGCCAAGGATACTATGGGTTTGGAAGAACTGTATGTCCTGAAGCTTATAGAAGGTGGAGAAACTCCTGAACAAGATCTCGCAATAGAACCCTCTTCGCTTGACAGAAAAAGGTATTCGTGGGGGAAAATATTGGGTTGTCAAAAGTATTCCAAAATTATTTGGAAAATTCTTTGTCCAGATATGAAAATGGCAATGTTTGAAGCATCTTACAGTGTTTCTTATAAATAATGGCAAACCTTGGAAAAAGGAATAAATACGTCAGATGCCTTGTAATTGAGTGAATGATGTTAGATATCTCAGATCTGCCTTCAAATTACAGTGCAATTGTTGGATTATTGGCTGGTTTTGAAAGTCATAGCATTGTGTTTATGAAAGAAAGAACAGAGTGCTAAATTAAAGCTGATGAGGGAATGTTAGTGCCTTTTAGTAAGTATGGGGGCAGAGGTAAAACTGATCTCTGAATGAGAAATTTGTGTATTTTAAACAAATTCTTTCTTTCCATAGAAAAGAGAGAACTACTTGAAATAGCAAAAGCTAATGCAGCTAAAACCTTTGGGAAAGAAATTGTCCTGCCAGCCAGTTTAAAAATTGATTCCAAAACCAGTAAAAATGGAAAGCCAAAAGAGAACTTCTATTTTAAGGTAAATATAAAATATATTTTCAAATAATGAAACTCTTTTGTAAGAGTCCCTTGAAAAAATCTTGCATTATTTCATAGTTGGAAAATAAACTTTTTGAAAACTGAGTTGTGGAATTTGTTAACAAATTCTGGTTACCAAATCTTAACTATTATGTAATCTTGAAATCATCCAACTTCTTATTTTTTAAAAAATAAGAATCCTACTGTGTTTCCCCGAAAATAAGACGTTATATTTTTTTGCCCCCCGAAATATGACCTCGGCCTTATTATCGGGGGGGGGGGCTTATTATTTGGGGGGGGGCAGTAGGCGAGCGTGGGACTGCATGTCCCATTGCCGCTGCCTCGCCTCCCCTCCCTGCCGCTACCGCCTCTGCCGTTGGTGCATGCAACGGCACAACAGGCCTTGCAGAGTCCTGCTCCACGAGGCAGCGGCGGTGGCGGGACGAGTCTCACAGAGACTCATTTGTGGCAGGTGGAACATGTTGGGCCGTGAGACGCGCGTCCTACCTGGGACTTGTAGCTCCGTCACGTTCCTTGGCGTTGTGTCCAGAGAAGCCCATGGTAAAAGAAAACTTCTCGCGAGTTCAATCAAACTTCTCGAACTGGCGAGAAGTTTTCTTTTACAATGAGCTTCTCTGGACACAATGCCGAGGAACGTGACGGAGCTACAAGTGTCAGGTAGGACGCGCGTCTCGCGGTGGGGCGCAATTGGGGTGGCGGGCGGGGCGGGCCGCGAGACGTGCGTCCTACCTGGACCTCTGTTGCGTTCCTCGGTGTTCTGTCCACTGACCCTCTCCTGCCTCCAGCTCTCGAGCGAAGTGGGAGGGAGAAGAAACTTCGCGGGCTGCCTCTCTCTCTCTCTCTCTCTCTCTCTCTCTCTCTCTCTCTCTCTCTCTCTCTCTCTCTCTCTCTCTCCCTCTCCCTCCTCTTCTCCCTCTCCTCTCTCCTCTCTTCTCTCTCTCCTCCCCCCTCCCTCTCTCTCTCTCTCTCTCTCTCCGCGCCTCTCTCTCTCTCTCTCTCTCTCTCTCTCTCTCGCTCTCTCTCTCTTTCGCTCTCTCTCTCTCTCCTAGAAGAGCAAATGGGGGTGGGGAAGAGAAACCTTGCTGAATTACATTCCATTCCATTCCGTTCCTATCTCTCTCACCCTGT